>VWZG01004810.1:7124-28682 GCA_013396735.1 Grallaria varia | reverse complement strand
TACCTGGCATAACTCCACATCGTACTACTTAATGCTCTGAGGAAAGAAGTTGATAGCAAATTATGATCCCTGGATATGAAGTGTTAAGGCAAAAGAATATAAAATTATTTGTCTTGCAGAAATTGTGATTTCCAGCTGTTGATAGCTTATTGATGCCAAGAAGTATTTTTTCAAGTGCATTTGCCAGAAAAATGGTTTAAAATGGCACCCCAAGGTACAGGCTTTAGCAGCCTTATTTCTTGTCTGCTTAGTGGAAATTATTCTTAAACCTCAGGCTATGGTTTCCTCAGAATTGAAGTGTAAGCAATTTCAGAGCAGGTCATTAGAATAATGGAAGATCCCAAAGGAAATACCAAGTTTAATCTTACATTGTAAGTTGGTTCTTGTACCTATGCCATGATGAATGACCAGAGGTGGAGAGGAAAGAACTACTGAACTTCGGTGGTGCTGCTTTGTGGAGGAACAAAGCTAAGCTGCTAAAGAAGCTGAACCAAAAAGACAGGAGTGTAAGGTCAACAAATCAGCATACTCCTTTTCTGGCTTCAGTGTCCCATGTAGGGATCTATGAGTCGCTTCCTTCCGTGTGCCTGGATTCAAGAGGTCAGATGCTCTGCAGCTCACCACACAGTTTTGTGTTTAGAATGACTACAGTTACAAAGATAAGACTCTAGTTCTGGCAGCAATGTGATTGAAAGGTAGCTGACTGATGCTTAGAATAAACAAGACAGATGTTATGTTGCTAGGAAAAAATTACCTTCAAAGAACTGATCATGGTCTTGGCCTTTAAGTTCATCGAAAAGGATTCTCTACTAGTTTTTAAAGTAATGTGATACTTCAGATGCCTGCAACACTGCTGTGTGTGGCTGTGTAAATAGTGTCCCTCTGGCAACTTGCTTTACTTGGTTCTGGTGTAGGCAGCTGTTGGGAAAGACTGGGACATCTAACAGATGCTATAAAATTCTTTAGAAGTACAGTTAGCAGATATTTGTACTGAAACATAGAACTAGCTTTCAATGCAATCCCTCTTCTGTTTGCAAAATACTAATCTTCAGAGGTTGATGATAAAATAAATGAAAGGTTTGTCCAATTTGTGCATTGTTACTTTGAGTCTGGTTAAATTAACAGAGAAATTAAGCACAGTCTTGGCTAAGCCCCATGACCATTTGCCTTTAAGTAGTCAACTGTAGGTCTCTTGCACAATAAAACAGGTTAGGTGTGACTTCAGTATTCTCCATAGGAAAAAGTGTCTGTGTTCACAAGGTTCATTAGCCACCTAAGTTGTGCTGGATGCAGATACAGAAACAAGGTGCTTAATGTTCTAGTGTGGCTGGTACAAAAATGGCAGTAACTCCATGAGGCAAGATTTGAACACGCTTGAGTCAGATACCTAAAGTATATGGTGCAAATTCCTTTCTGGATATTTATTTCTTCACCTTTGGTTAGTGACTGTCTTTTATGTTGCACAATATATAAATTAAGTGAATATTTTAAGTATCATATCAAAGTTAAAATTTCCTTATGTGCCTACATGTTTCTCAGAGATTTTGTGTCTTTTTGTTTCACTGAAAAGTAGAGTTTTGTTATTTTCAGCCTTTGATATCTGTGTGTGCATGGAAGTTCACTTTTCCCTGTCTGAAAGGAAGAAAAGTTTCTATAAAAGGTACCTTTATTACATTTCTGCAAGTCACTGTCTGGCAGACATGTCAAGTTTTCCACTAGACTATTGCTGCTGCTGTTCACTGTTTAGTGTTTGTCCCCATGAGTGTGGTGCCAGATTCAGACATACAAAGAATAGCCCATATCCAAATCATAGTTTAGATAGTTTGACAGCTGTCAAATACAATTTTTTTCCTACCTCAGTGCTACAACATTGCAGCTCTCCAGGGGAGACAAAAGCTTTCTGTTGATAACCTTATTGCTTGGCTTCTGTTGAGATGGCTGAGTGCTGCTGAACTGCGTCCTAAAAATTACTGTGGCATATAAGCCTGTACAGTCACTCATGTGTCTACTGTTGGGCTCTTCCAGAATCCTTAGTGTCGTTGACAGAGCAAAAGTAGTTGAATTGAATGTCTTTGCATGTTGTCATCATAGCTCCTCATTCGCTGTTCAACTCACTATTGTATCGTCATTCTCCCCATTAAGTGTCTAATTAGGCTTTCCTGACACCTTTTTTCCCCAATTATGAAGTGGTTGCCTGATGGTTTGGAGATGAACTAGAAGACCTTATCATGCTCAGAAATGAGCAACTGCTATGACAGAAGCTTCAGGTTATGGCAAGAGGCTGCAGGGCTATGCAAAAGAGTGGGCAGAGGTTTAGGTATTATTGCCAAGATAGTTCAGTAAGAAGGTAAAAGATTAGAGTTTGTGGTACTAGTAGCATGGTAGTTCTGCCAGTACTCATTAACAGAGCAGAAGCTTTTCAAGGGAAGCTGCATTGAGTCAACTTTTTTTAAACAATGTTGATCAGACATTTTTTTGTGTGTGTCTGTTGGATTTCTGATTTTTTTCTTCTCTTCTTATTCTTTTAATGGGAATTAAAAGAGAAACTTTAGTTAATTATTTTGATTGTTCTACGTAGGTTATTTATTTTCAGTTACAAGTGTTAAATTTATTATATTATTCTGGTTTTAATTAATTCTTATTATTGTCTTGAAAGGAGCTGACAATATCAGGAAATACTGGAGTCGTTATTACCAAGGATCCCAAGGGGTAATATTTGTATTAGACAGCGCCTCCTCTGAAGATGATCTTGAAACTGCTAGGAATGAACTGCATTCTGCTCTCCAGCACCCACAGTTATGTACTCTGCCATTTTTAATACTGGCCAATCATCAAGACAAGCCAGCAGCTCGCTCTGTACAAGAGGTATGTTAATGTGGCGGCATCTTGCCTGTTTGTATTTGCTATCTGCACACCACTGATGTGCTAGTTAAGGACAGGCCTCAATTTCTCTTTGCTGTAAGTATGGAGACCAAGAACAGTCCCAACCCCTAATAACTTAATCCAATGCACTCTATACAAGCTTAGTTGTTCTGGAAAACAGACAAGTAATACTTGGATACAAACAGATCTTCTGCTTTCACCATATTTTGCTTAAGGGAGAAAAGATGTTTTCTAAACTACTCTTCTGAAAAGCTGCTGGGACAGTGATTTTTTTGTTTAGCTCGTGTTTTTATTTGCTATTAGTTTTAATTTTGCACTATTCCATTACTGCATTCTTTTCAACTGCTCAGAGCAATAGACTGCAGCCATAGGTTGTCTTTTTAATGTAAAAGCTTTTTCCTGAATTGCTGTGTACTGATGTGAGGGCAGAGTTGCAAGTCCTGTTCTGAAGTCCTTGACTAGTTCTGGTTTTCCTCTTCTAAGTCGTAATATTTTTGTCTAATTTCTAGCTAGTAAATTACGCAATTGTTCTATTCAGTGTACTATTTGATCTTCAGTTTCTGAAAAATTCCTCTTGTCTATATTCCTATCATGTCACATACATTAAAGAAATGCTGAAAGTTACTGATTCTTCATGAGAAGCTCCACTTATTCTTCTGAAGTTGTAGGAAGAAGTTAAAATTTGCTTGTGTCATTCTGCTCATAAATGTCATGTAAAGGACTCCTCATATTCAGGATTGCATGTGAAATCTGTTGTTCTGTCATTGCAGCAGAGTGAAATGTATTCATTTATGTATGTGTGCATTATTTTAGGCAACAAATTGCCTTTCTTTAATGGATACGAAAGGACTCCTTGGAGTAAAATTAAGGAAAATGTCTGAGTTCAGTGGTGCATAATAGGAAATGTAGAAAAATATTTATCTACGACAAAAATTCTTCACAAAACTGTACAAGTGCCAAGCAGTTTCTGCAACAGATGTTAGTTATATTTATTGTTGGGAAATGCAGTTGCTTCAGTTTTTCAAAATGTCGTATTTTATTTAATGTGTTTTTTTCTGTGCATTGCTTAGGTAGAAATTATATTATAGAAGCTGCGTGCTGCCAATGATAAGCAATGTCACAAATAGTTCACACCTATAATAGCTATTTGCAAAAATATCCAAATTGCTATTTTAATTTGTGAAATGTAATTTAACCTAATTCATTTTGCAGAATATACTTCATATTATTGAAGTGACCAGGGAAAATTACAGGAGAAGCCAAGTTGAATACTAATCAGTAAATGTAATCCTTTTTTCCTGAGTTTAGTTGCTGATTGCTGTTTCCTATTTATTTTGATTTTAAAATGAAATCAAGAAAGCAAATTTGACATTTTGTTGTAGAAGCTGTAAATGATGATGACCCTTTTATTTCTCTTATGTTAACTTCTGTGATGTTTATCCATCTTCCCATGTCAAAGATATTTGTAAGTTGTTCAGCTTTTCCAGTCACAGTAGCACAGATTTGGATGTTTTCATATATCTGCTACGTGATTTCAACTAAGCCATGCTGAAATAAAGACTGTGTATATTAACCAGGCTATAAAATTATTCAAATCGTATTTGAGTCAATGGGTTTGCTGCAAAATAACCTTGGTTTAGTTTAAAATCACAATAATGAAGAATTAATCATATTTAAATCAGTTCTGACTGTAGTTTTGGAAACCTTTTGAAACAGTAAATAAAAATAGTTACAAGTGAAAAATAAATTTAATTACTCAGCATATGGGAAGATGGTGGCATATCAATTTGGCCATTGGTTTCCAAAATACAGGGTGCAGTTCTAAAAAAGTACCTAATTATATGTTCTTTTAAATAAGTATCCTGCTGATGGAGTGTACTTCTGCTTTTTCATCACAAAAGTACTTTTGATTATAGAAATTGGTTTTGATTAGTCAGATTTCTGTTACAGGCTTAAAATATTGCAGGAGATTGATGGCGCTAAAAGAACTTTAAATTATTGTGCAAGGGAATAGCAACCTTACTATGATTATCAACCTGTTGATTTTTATTTTGAAATGTATGCTGCTTTGTGTAGTAGCGTCAGAAGGTAGATATTGCAGTGGATTCTTGTGATTTGAAGCAGAGACCTGAGACTCACTTTCCTCCCAGGTCAGAGCAATATTTAGGAGCTGCAGATGGCACACGTTGAAAGTTTTCCATAGCCACTGTGTTTCAGGAGTAGGCTGTGCTGAACACTTGTCTGAATCTGTTGAGGACTTCTGGAAGGTGTGCAGGACTGGCCAAAGGAGAAGCCAAATCAAACTAGTTTTCCCAGTTTTGTAGTGAAACAGCTACATGTTTGGCAGCACGTTGGTTTTGGGGAGTTTCTTTTTTTATATTTAAGGCCGTTTTAAGATTGCAGTTGCACTAGATGATCATAGTAGATCTGTTCCAATTGAACTGTTCTATTCTAAAATCGTCTATGTGAAGATGTTCACAGAGCATGAATTTTTGGTGTGTCTTCCTATAGTTTTCCAAAAAGACAGGCAATTAATACATTTCTTTTGTATCTATAAATTGGTGACCACTAGTAGCAGGAGAAATCATTGAAGATATATTTTAAATTTTCATTTAAAAAATAGCTAGAACTTTATAATATAGACTAACTAGTGAATGGTGGATCAAAAGTCGTCTCAGTCTATTTTAAGGTTATAGTATTATTTTAAATATTGTTGTCAGGAAAAAAATATGGAAAACTTATGCTGATCACAAGTACTGTCTTTTCTCTTGCATACAGGATCTTACTCAAAGTTGAATTGATGGGTGTGTGAAATTCCACCAGAGGGTCATTCCCATTTGCTTTTTCAGTTTGATAGAGCAAGATTAAAAAAATATATTTGAATTACAAACAATATTTCCAAAAGCAGGTGTGAAAGGTTCATTGCATATTCACATTTATCTATTTAAGAATATTTCAAGGCATTATGGGTTTTAGATTGCCTACAGTGTTTAACTGGATTTTCTGCTAGCACAATAGTGGAATGTGACTCTCCTTATGAAAAGGCCATCTTAGGTCTGTGAGGGCTATTATCTATTTTTGTGCCAGTTTCTTCTCTGTTGTTTATGTCTAGAAATTATTTTGTCAATAAACAATCGAAGCCTTAAGTATCTCAAAGCTAAATAACCTTTGTGGGAGAATGTTCAGGTTTGCCAGTATCTGCAAAGGCTCTTTCCAGTGCTGAGGATCTGGAGCACTCTCAAAATTGGGCTTTCTGGGCTTGCCAGTGGTCTAAACTGGCTGTGTATGGCAGGCGCAATTCCTGGGTGCAATATTTCAGTGTCTTCCTACTATTTTTCTATAGTTTGTGCTAGTTAGGGGGAAATAGTTCCCTTTTGCAAAACTTTTCACTATACCAGTTACAGATGTCATTACTAGCAATTTGAAAAATTGCACTGAGTAGTGACACCTGAGGAGTTTTAGCTTCAGAGAGTATGCAGTATCTCAGCTAACAGTTCTGAGCAGATATTTTCTCCAGCAGCAGGTTCTAAAAAAAATTGCTAGAACTTTTTCATATAGACTAGCTAGAGAACAGTGAATCAAAAGTCTTCTCAGTCTAAAAACTAAGTTCAAAACTGAGAGTAAAAAAGTGCCCTCTGCAGTCTGCCCGGTCCTCACCCCAGTCAAGCCTCTCAAATCAGTTCACCTATCTGAATTCTCAAAGACCAGCTGTTGCAAATCCGTGTACTTTATGGCAGGGACATCCATGGCAAAGTTAAATCGGGGACAGATTTTTGGTTCCTCAAGAAACTGTTTCTGAGATGATTTATCTTCAGATTAGTGCAGTAAATAGCCAAAATATAGGTTCCTACCCTGTTTTGAGATCATAGTGACCTTAATGACCTTAATATTTGCAATCCCCTCTCTGCAAATGCTTCTTCTCGTCCAAGGTGGATCCCCTGATATTTGAAGATTGTTTTGGAGCTGGACTCTGCTATTTTGAGTATTGGCTGCTTCCTTCACAACTGTGGCCTTTGAGGGAACAGAGGAGTTATTTGTCAGACTTCAGTTATGAGCACATTTGCAGGAGAGGGGAATATTATTAAACTGATGTTTAGGAAATATTAGTTTTGCCATGTTAGAACAATGCAGAAATAACTCCTACTTGCATGTCTCATATGAACTCCCACTCCGAGTAAAGAATTTCTTCAGACCTGCTAGGGAGATGATTTATATATAAAAAGAGCCTAAAATAAAAATAATTAAAATTAATAAAAATACAATATAAAAAGATGAGCAATTTAAATACATGTGTGTAGAATCCACATCCTAGATAGATGTGAACAGCAAAACAATTTCATACTGTTGTAAAACTGAATCCAAACCAGAAACATAGTTTTTCTTTATATGAATTTGTGCTTCAGTTGTGTTTTACAATAAACAAAGCCACAACAGATAAAATCCCCAATATATTTTCATTAGCTAGAAACATGAATTGGTATTGTTGATCATTTGAGGTGAATAATATCACTTACTGCAGCTTATTATTGTTGTCCCTATGTGGCCCATTTAATAAAAGTGTCTCTCTGGATAGTAAATTCCTAGTTGTGCTCTTGACAAAGAAATAAGTCTGCAAGGAACGGAATTGAAAGACTGCCCCTCAAGACTTTGGTTTGGGATGACCTTCCTGAAGATACAGAAACAAATGCTTGAGCACACCAGCAAATGTACACATATTGCACAGTGTACGAGGAGCTGAAGGATACGGTAGAGTAACCAAGATACAGGAGTGGAAGGACTGTCCACATACATGAGTTTCACAACATAAAACTGTCCCTAGGGAAGTAAATCTCTTGAATGGGCCTCACAGCTCGTGGTGCCAGATACAGGTCTGAAAAAAAATCTGCGTGTCTTTGGGTAGATTTTGAAGAGTATTGTTGTATATAGTTTCGGACTTCAGTAACTTGAATTTCACAGTACTTTTTGTGTCCTCAAATGGTTGTTTTGTGTGTGTCTAGATGGTGTGTATTTAGAGTGTTTCTTTTATGAGCAGTATTGGTTTGCATGTTGGCCTATTTGCCTCTCCCATCTTTCAGATGTGACAGTCTGACTGCTTGTATGACCACGTGATGAGCTGGTTTGGGCTTAAGAATTACTTAACTACCATATTTCCCTATGGTCTTATTTTTAAACAGACCGAGATGACAAGATAATTGGATAAGTTATTGTACAGGCACAAACAAGAGGTGGGAGGAAGGTGAGAAAGGGGTACTGATGCAGAAAGCTGGAGATGTGGAATCCAGTGAGACCTTGACCTTTCTACCTACCTCCTTACTTCTCACTTTTTTTGCTTATCCCACTGCAGTGAACCACAGTAGAGGGTAGTCATACAGGATACTAGGATAATTTTCCCCTCCTATTTAACAATGAATATTCTAGAGTAGGTATGCAATTATGTTTACTGGACTTGAGAGAGAGATAAGAAAGAATCATTTATTTTCACACTGTGTGCTTTGAAAATTCAGTGTCTTTGTCGTCCTCCAAGCCAAGGAGAAGAAAGGAAATGTCATTCAAAGAGAAGGAGTTGGCTTCATTTACAGAATTAAACACAGTAACTGTAAAGGTAGAGCATAGTCTATATAAGTAAATAGCAAATTCATGAGAGAAACTTTAAAATGCTTTTAGATAAAAATCTGTATTCATATATTTCTTAAATGTTTTTCATAAATATTGTATACTTAGAAATTCTTATCTAGTGTTCAGTAAAGACTGCTGGAGCTGAGAACAGCACAGCTTTATCCAGTTCTTTCTGAAACCTTTTTTGTTTGGTCAAAGTTTGCTGGGCTTTAGTAGAGAGTTAAATGAAATCCTGAGGCCTATTAGAAGCAAATCTGACCACACAGTCATGATGATACTTTTGGGTTTCTATGTCCATGATATTGCTGTTCGGAGGAATTCTTGAAAGCTCAAAAATATAATTACTGTTAGTGACATTTTGCATGAGCAAGAGAAGATATATTTCTTTCAGAATTAATAACTATTTCAAATGGAACAAAATAGTGTCTATATAACTGCTTTCTAAATATAACTCTACCATTTTTATAAAAAAAGGTCTCAGGCTCTGTTGACAAAGAATGGAATAGTATTTAGTAATGCATTGGATCAAGTTTGTGAAAACTCTGCTATTGTAAAAGTGATTTAGTATGTGTTTTTCTTTCAGGCATCCTTCTTATATATATTAGAATGAATTCTTGAGTTCAAGAATATAAGCTGCTGCTTTTTAAAAGATGAGGACATATCCTCTTTTATTTTTGCCCTTAGTGCTAAAATAAGTTTGCTGATTAAATGGAAGTTAAATATATAATGCGAACCTTGTATTTACCAAGGAAGAGGTTCATTTTATGTAGTTGAACTATTTTTAACACTATTTATATTTGGTATAACAGTACAGAAGTACAGAAGTAAATTTTAAAATGTGTTTTCCAATTTCTTTGTGACCACACAATCTTCATTACATTAGAGCAGGCATGCAGTGTATGAAATTAATTTCTGGCCTCAGTCCATTCTGCAGGAATTAGATATTTGCACACATGGGAAATCATGATGAGCATCTTTATTGGTCATGTCAGGGAAGTTCAACAGAAACCACAACAGGAGAAAATCTATCTATTTTATGTTCATGTAGGTATTTAAAGTCAGATTTTAATTATATATCACAAAAGTAGAAAATTTGCAGCTGCATCTGCACTACCTGCAGTGTGAAGCAGCATTGATTAATACTGTCTGCAATTACCAGCATCCCAAACTACTTGCTGGGTACATATGTATGGAGAGTTTCTTAAAACCTGCATCAAACAGAAGGTGCTCAGAGTTCCACTTGGGTATGGGATGCTTTCTGTTCCTCTTCAAACTCCACATTTATGAGGATGCATTAGGAGAATTTATTTCAAGTATGAGCTGCAGCACAAAGGAAAGCAAAACTGAAAATTGGGTCATCATTGGCCCATCGGAGGCTGAATCTGCTTTAGATGTGTGAGCATAAAACTTCTGTGAGCAGGAACAAACTAGGCACCTCTGGACATGGAGATTATGTCATATATGCAAGACTTCATGAAACAATGATGTGTTTCCAAGTGACAGGCTGGGAAAAGGATCATCTTTGCATCAGTGTTCTGGATGCATGTTGCTAGGACAATGCTTCAGTTTGTCAAAGGCCAAGAAGGAAACACGTGCTGCTATAAGGTGATATTAAATTCCTGCGTACCCATTTGCAGCTTGAATGGTGTTTTTGTGTGTGTGTGTGTTGTTTTGTTTTGTTTTGTGGGGTTTTGGTTTGTTTTGTTTTTAGTCTGGGATTCTTTCAAGCCATTGTGTTTCTGGAAAAATCTTGGATGCTGTGTGGGTGTGATAGAAACCAAAAATAAGAGATTGTTATTAGCTTGGTTGCTAGACAGGACATAGTGGTTTTTGAAAATGACATGAACCCGAGATAAGGAATAACTAGAGGAATGGAAGTGAACTGGTGGTGAGTCTCATGTAGCTTTTTCCCTATTACTTCCCAAGATTTTACTGGCGTAAAACAGAAGAGATAAGTAGAAAGCAATCTGGGGCTCAAACAAAGAGTGGAATGGAGTTCTGCAAGTTCAAAAGTGTTGAAGGTTCTCACAGTTCAGGGAGGATGACAATGGAGTACTGCTGAGTTCCTGCTTAAAGCAGTCCATTGGAGGCCTTCTGCTGTAGGGAGGTAGCCTGAGAACAGTGTCCATTATTTCTTCAGGAACCACTTCTGTTAACTGTGTAATGACATTTGGTTCAAAAAGAGGAAACCATTCTCCCATCCGCTTCTTGCAGTGATTCAGCAGCAGATGCAAACAAACTCCTGAAGAAACATGAATTATCCATTCTAGCATCTGGGAACAATTGTCTTCATAAGACTGGAAACAGGGTTTTGAATATAACGACATTATTCTAATGATGATTTGTTGATACTGCAGCATATCATTAGTCATGCTGGAATCTTTATAAGCGTAAATGTTTTCTCAAAATAGTTTAAATGTTTAGAAAATCTATTACAGCAGTCTGACATGAAACAGTAACTTGTTCTGCTAGAATCTGAGCAGCCTGGAAGTTGGCCTAGAGAAGAAATTTGTGAAGGGTCATACAAATAAACTAGATAATGCAGTTAAAAAAAAAAAAAAAGACAAAACTTGAGCCTTTTTTTTGCATGAAAATGTGTTCATTACTTATCAGATCTACACACACCATTCTTATATTTTATCCCTACTGTTTGTAAGAATAGAGTATTAAGTGTAGTTGACTAATCCATGGTTATATGTACAAAAAATTTTTCAATATCTTCACTTTTTCTGATCTTCTCTCGTCTATATAGTTGTTCAGATTCTGCTTAGATGCAGAGTTGCAGAGGTTAGAAAGCCTGTACTATTTTCATACTGTCTTAAAAGTAAAGACTCAACATTTGTGTGTAGGACTGTTTAAAGTTAATGTGCACTGAAGTTCCATGTTCAAGTATTAATACAGAGTGTAGGGCATCTAGCAAACTGATTAAAAATTGCGAAAAAAGCTCAATCTGCATTAGAGAATGTGCTTTCTTAAAAGACCATTAATCTTATCCACACATATCTATAGAGGCGGATAATTTGGAATACCATATATGTTATCTATTTGTTAAAATTACTTCATTTATTTAAAACCAAATTGTCCCATCTCTCTCTCTGTCAATACAAACTTGATCTGTAAAATTTTTCAATATTTTTTCTAATGTATTTTCATGGGATTTACAGCCTTATTTTGGTTTTTATGTTACTCTGGTAATACATGCTAGGAAATTGTTTACTGAAATTGTTTGAAACATCTGAGTGTTTTAAAGATTTCTTGCCTTTGATTTCTTACAGCTTTGTTCTGTTGCAGTAATGCTTTAACAGACCATTTATTAACGAGAAGTCTACTATCAAATATTCTGTTCCAATTTAGTTACCTTTGTTCCTCATTCCTAACTATGCCTTTACTCATGGCTGAGGAGAAAATGAATAAGAGAATTAAATTCGAGTTACTCTCCAGTACAGAAAAATAAATCTTTTCAGAGCTATAAGCAAAAGGATGCTCTGTCACCAATATTGCAGGAAACAGTAGGATCCGTTTAGCTGCAACAGCATCTTCATTAGTAACACAATGTATGTTTGTTGTTTTAAAAATACATAACTCATTTTTGAGTCAGAAGAGCTATACATGTGATGGGGTATCTGTGATCTGTGTGTACACAGACCCTTGTTCAACAGTCAGTACTCTTCACTGAGTAATTTGGTCTGTTCTGTGTATCAAAATGTATTACAGATAAAGTTAGTACTGTATTTTAAAATTTTTTTCCTGACTTTTTCTGGTTTTGTAGTTGTTACTAATAAATTGCTCTATATTCTTAAAAGATGAGAGGCTACAGAAATGCTACTGCACGTTCTTGAAGTATTACTCATGCCTGCACATCTGTCCAGAAAAGTGCAAACTATGTAGTTTTGGTTGACTACCTTTTTTGTGGACATGCTACCTATATAATTTCTTGTGAAGTTCAGAATACATAATTTGTTTACATTAAAGAGAGAATTGAATGAACATTCAGTTTGAATCAGTTTGGAATAGTTAAATATTTATGTGATGGAGAGAAAATCTCCAGTATATTCCATTCCTATTTCTCTTGCTAATTTTCTTAGAGTAAGTTTCAATTTTATTGAAACCTCACTCTCAGCGATTGAAAGATACTCGTATAAAATCTTCTGAAAAACAAGGTATTCCATTTTAAAGCCAAAATGAAGTGTTGTTAAAGGGGGAGAAAAAGCTTAGTATCTTTCTATTCTGATTTATTATACAGAAGGCTGTTTTTTTACAAAAAAGGGCTTTTTTTTTTTTTTTTCCCTTTTTTCCCCTCCACTATTCTCAGTCTCTTTTGATCATTGATCTGGGTGACCCCACGCTCAGGGGTTTTTTCTTCATTTGACATGGACAGATTTTTGAAGTATAGCTCTCCTTTGGGAACCTCAGGCAGTTCCACTTGACTAACCTGTGATCTAATGAGCAGTAATGCAGGGTTACAGTGACCATTTTGTTTGCTTTGAGGGAGGGTGGCTAGACAGAGAGTGGGAGAGAGGCGGTGTCTGTGGAGAAAAAAGATGCAGGGTGATCGAACAGTGTGAAAAAGACTTGTTAGCCCACATTAGTGTGCCTGATTTACTTCACAACAGGTCAGGAAAGGCCAAAGGCAGGGTTGTCATTAAATTGCAAAGTTGAAAATCCTGGTATTCAAAAGCATTCAGATTTCTGAAAGTTGTAAATTAGAAAGTTTTTGGTTCATGTTGAATTTGCCAGAAAGATATACAGAAGTACCAGCTTCTCTAAAACATGAATGGTACATTATAAAATCATGCTGTAAATAAAAAGAAAACCAGCTTTTTAAAGTACTTTCATGGTTGACTGTTTTACAATGAGACTGGGTGCGAAAGAAAGGCCAAACACTAACAAGGTCGTTGCACTTTCTTTATGAGCCCTGGGGACCCCTTAATTATGTGCCCGTGCTGCTTATTTTGAGATCTGTAGAGTGTATGTGTACGCGTGTTTGTATAATATATAATTTTTATTTGTATTTATTAAATACACACACGTACGTATATATGCATATGCATACATATGTAAAAATAAAATTTTAGCACCAGTTGCCCAGGAATGTAGATTTTGAATCTTCTACAGCATGTTATGATTTTTTCCCCCTCTTATCGTTTATTGTTTCTCTTGGAGTGAACATTAATCTTTGTGCCATTGCTTTTTGACATAGTCATAGATTTATCCTAAATTCACATTTACAAATGCAGACACCAAAAAATTTAAAAAATTGTCCTTATGTACTGGAGAGTTACTTTTCCTAATAGTAAAGCTTGCTTCTGAACACTTGAATTGGACTTGACAGCCTGCTGCTTCGCAATTGCAAAGACAAAATGTTGAAGCTATCTGTTTTTGAATTTATATTTCCTCTTCTGTTCATTCACTAACTTTAAAGTGGCCTGAATCTCCATGATTGGAAGGGTACAACTACCATGCAGAATATCCTTTTAAGCTGATGCATTGATAGCCCTTAACTCATAGCAAACTCTTGTCATTCCTATTTCTGACCTGGCTGCCTATAGTAAAAATTGAAGTGCAACCTTTTGGCTGTATTATCGTTGCGCGTTGTAGCAGTAGGTAATAAAACAATTGGATGCTCTTAGAGGTAAGGTTCTTTTTTTTGTTGTTGTCTGCTACCCGAAGTTTGACTAATTGATATTTTCTCCTGCTGGCTGTCAAAAATCAGTTTTTCACAATTGTCGTAACACACTGTGTTAACTTTTTAGCTTGTGGACAGAGGTTGTTATCTTGATCCTCGTCTTGTTACAATTAGTAAATACGCAAAATTAAACATCTGAGAACAGCTGACCATAATTAAGAGTTTATTTCTTACCTGACTTCAGGAACTCTATTCCCATTGATCATTCAAATAATTTCGTTGACATTAAGGGAGTGTCTCTTTTTGGTTGAAAGAAAAGGAAGACAATAGGATGTCAGGCTTCAATGTTCACATTGAACATTAACTTTTGGTTTTAACTTGTATTGGATTATGCTTTAAGTTGTGGTGTCAGATTATTTTTGGTTTATCTTGGTTGTCTTTTGTTTGCAGTGAACATATGGTATAATTTTACCTCCTTATAAACGGAAGATTAAGTGACAGTTGAATGTGGGAAACAAAGTACATTTTGTATATACAGCGCTGTATATACAGAAAGTAATTTCTCAATTACTTTCCCAATGTGTCACTTCTGTTTTTAACATATTGTAAAATTCATTTATTATTAGAATTTTGTTACAGAATTAATTTATTTTGAAACAGCATAGTGTTCAAAGTGGCTTAGTTATTAAAAAAAATGTATGTTTCCATTTTCTTGAGTATTTTAACTGACGTTTAGTTGCAGCAACTTGGTGGACATAAATTCTAGGAAACTCTGCACTCAGCTAGCTTTCTCTGTACCTTTAGGTCATATTAGTCAATGGAAACTTATTAGGGCATAAAATGATGGGAAAATGTTTAACAAATCAGAATACTGAATCAAAGCACATTAAGCCTTACTACTATTCTCTTTCTATTGACTTTCTTCATTCCCTAAATAACATTGTCTGTGCAGTCTCTATGCACTCTTTATTAGCTCTTCTATTTGATTTAATTATTCAGTTACTCAGTGTGTCTGAATTAAGTCATCTCCGCCAATCTGCTTATTGCAAAGCATTTGGTCAGTGAGAAGAGACTAATGTCATCTTGCTGGACTAATTTTTGAAGGTGTGTGTTAGGAATCAAGACACTGGAGCAGTATTTCAAAACTGACTTACAAACAAAAATCAGTCCAAGAGTAGATTACTGATACTGCCAGTCGCAGGCATTGGAAGAGTAAATACTACCTACTCATCTGAAGAATTGGGAAATGTTCATATATTCTTGTTAGCATTCTTTGAGATCTGAATAGTTTTTGCCACTTGGTGTCTGGAAATTCTTTTAAAAAACAGAAAGTTTGCTGCCTCATAAATTGTTTTCACATAAACTTGACAGGTATTATATGAAAAGATTAAGTTCTTTTTTTTGATGGTGATACGGTTGCTTGTTTCAGGAGACAGCTTACAAAAGAAGAGGAGATATGGCCAAATTTTGGAAGAATTTTCTTCCAGTGCATAATTGCATTTTAAGAAAGCATGTCTTCTAAGACAAAGATGTTAACTTTTGATATAGGTACTAAAATGCAAGATTAGAAGTTTTTTCTTTTTATCTGTATGTTGTGATATATAACTTCCAGCAAAACCTTCTTTCAGGTCAAGCTACAATTTCTATGAGTTATCCACAGTTAAATCCTTATTAGTGTGAAGCAGTTATGATTTAGTCCACAGCATAGATAGGATGAAAACAGTAAGATTAGGAAAACAGGAGAAGCAAAATATAAAAGCAGTTGCAGATGCTCTTTTACTAAAGAAAATGGTTGTATGCTCTCACTTTTCTCTGAAGTAATTATTTGCATGTCTGGACGATATTTGAGAGTATAACTCTCAAACTGTTTTAAACTGGGAATGCAGTAGCTCATATGTTGCATAAAATTGGAGTGTTATTCTATGCCAATGGACTCTGACAATTCAGTTTTTAGTATCTGTAAAATGGGCTTAAAATGTTCCCCAGATGTATTTGGCTTCTTCTCCTTTTGGAAGTCATTCCTTCTGTGCAATAGGAAAAAAATTTGCTTAACTAAGAAAATAAATTCAATAATGCCACCCTTTCCCTGCATAAATAAGATGGTGGGGGTGGTAATACTATGTCTGGGAAAGGAAGCAAAAATACTTGCTTGGATATCCCATTGCCAGCTGTTTTAGGGAGTATGCTTGCCAGCAGTTTCTGGCAAGCTTGTTCCTTCCAAACCCTCTCCAAACTTGCCAGGCATTTAATAAGTCTTTTGCCTGTTACTCACCTTTCACTCACTTGTAGCATTAGAAGGAATGTTTATTGACTGAAGAATTACTTGTTTTGAAATCAGGAACATTGAATTAAGTTTTTTTTGTATTGTTACATGTTAGTTTGTTGATATTTATTTGACAGCAGGGTTTAGTTAAGAATATGGCTGTTAGTTAACCACACTGGGTTAGAGCTTAAAGGGTCTGCTCTCATGGGTAATAAGTCCAGGGTTTGGCTGATAATTTTTGTGCCTATAGAAGGCATCAGATTGTCAATGCTTGACCCCTGTGCAGAGGCATGGGTGCTTCAGAAGTCAACTGTGTTCACAGGGTGACGAAGTACTATCTCCATTTTTGGCAGGACCTGACTGAGAGATAATTTAAAAATCTACTTTGTCTGGCAGTGGGGCATGTGGTGCCTTTTTGTGTTAGTTGGGTTCAGGCATGATCTGGTGTTTCAGTCCTCTTTTGTGTACTATTGATCAGGATGCGCATGGTCTCGGTCTCCCTAAGGTGTTTGAAGACAAAACAAGTAGCTGTGCCCTAAAACAGAGGTAATTCAGGCAGAGGGGATTGGAGGGAGAAATCAGATGTAAAGAGGAGAACCTTGGCTATTATCCTAGCTTAGGTCCCCCATAGCTGAGTGGAGACTAGAAATCTAGCTTCTTGGATACATAATATTTTGCAAACCTGCCCTTCTGAGGAAGGTTCAGATTCATGATTGTGTTGCTGTTCTTACTGCTCCATTTTCCTCTCAGAGTTATAAAATCTGAATTAAGGTGAGATCTCAGTTATAAATTGTCATACCAGAGTATGGAGTTACATCTGTGACTACACTGCACCTTCCTTCAGGATTTTTAGGCAGAAGGCTGTCTGGGTCTTTTTCATGCATCTTGCTACCTCTACTTAAATGTTTAGCTGAAATAGTAGTGTAGTATTGGAGCATGCCAGTCTTTTAATGTATTTACTTGTAATCTCCGAGGTAAGATAACAGCTTGCTATCAATTTTGCAGTAATTTAAGCACTGGTAGACTATCAGCTACAACCACAAAGCTAATGGCCTCTTAATGATCGGTGATTCTGCTGAATGGTTGAATCTGAAGCAGGAATTAAGGCAAAAGTGTGGACAAGCAGAACAGAGAATGAGACTATGGTGTCCCAACAGGTACTATCACTGTAATAATTGAATATTTCTATTTTTCTTAATTTCCAACATGGTTGTGATTCAGCTTACATCACAGTGCTTTTATATGCATAGACCCTGACATACAAAAAGAACCATGGTATCAGTCATTGTAAGTGTGGTCACAGGGAGGCCCACACCATGCATATGTTGCTGTTATGTCACAATAGTGTCTTCTCTGACTGGAGAAGTTATGCAAATAATTTAAATGATAAACTAATATGATGGTCTTCTGGTCCTGGGGCTTTACAATTATTCCAACTTTCATGTTCTGCAAAGTACAGTTTTAAATATTCTGAGGACCTGCAGTGAGTAACTGGAAATGCCTGAGAATGCAGTGTGTATTGTCTGTGTATTGCAAATGGGCAATGAGGGAAAAGTTGGCTTGCCCTGCTCAGGATTATCAGTCAGTGACTCACTATGTTAGTTGACTGTCCTAGTCCCGAGCAGGACAGGGTTAATTTTTGCAGTAACCAGTAGGGAGCATTTTTAGTGTACTTACATAACTTTACATCAGTTTATAACCTGTTTGACAGCAATAGCTGCAAATTAATTGAAAGGGATAGTGGTGACGCTCTGACACTTGAACATTGTGCTGTTCAAAACCTTTCTTGACCCTTTGAAAGAAATTTTGTTTTCTTTGAAATCAGTTTGGGTTGTCTTTTACTGTAATAATTGGAAATAAATACAGCACTTTCAAGTTCTGAAATTGCATTCCTGAGTTACCTGAGACATAGATAATACAGACCATCTCCACAACAACCCCATGCAACGCTACAGGCTGGGGAGAGAGTGGCTGGAGAGCAGCCAGGCAGAAAGGGACCTGGGGTACTAATTGGCAGGAAGCTCAACATGAGCCAACAGTGTGCCCAGGTGGCCAAGAAGGCCAGTGGTATCCTGGCCTGTATCAAAAATAGCGTGGCCAGCAGGAGCAGGGAAGTGATCCTTCCCCTGTACTCTGCGTTGGTGAGGCCACACCTGGAGTATTGTGTTCAGTTCTGGGCCCCTCAGTTCAGGAAAGATATTGAGGTGCTGGAGCGGCTCCAGAGAAGAGCAACAATGCTGGTGAAGGGACTGGAACACAAGTCCTATGGGGAGAGGCTGAGGGAGCTGGGGTTGTTTAGTCTGGAGAAGAGGAGGCTTAGAGGTGACCTCATCACTCTCTATAACTACCTGAAGGGAGGTTATAGCCAGGTGGGGGTTGGTCTCTTCTCCCAGGCAGTCAGCAATAGGACAAGGGGGCACGGGCTTAAGCTCTGCCAGGGGAAATTTAAGTTGGATATTAGAAAAAAATTCTTTACAGAGAGAGTAATCAGGCATTGGAATGGCCTGCCCAGAGAGGTGGTAGATTCACCATCCCTGGAGGCTTTTTGACTGACATTGGACATGGCACTGAGTGCCATGATCTAGTAAACTGACTGGAGTTGGACCAAGAGTTGGACTTGATGATCTCTGAGGTCTTTTCCAACCCAATCAATTCTGTGATTCTATGATTCTAATGAGTTATCTGATATGAAGAAATTACTCTGCATGCTTCATTCATATCAGTATGTATCAGTCAGTTTTACTATTTTCCTGTTAAGGGTGTCTGTCCTATAAACAGTTGTCGTTCTCTGAGTGTAATGTTTTTGAGATCTATGATGATTTGATATTCTCTCTGTGGTCACTTTTCCCCTTGTTATTCAGCTATGGTGTTAAAGAGTGCAGAAAATAATTGATACTGAAGTGGTCATTTTGCAAGTATATACCTTGAAGATCGTAATTCTCATTACCTTGGAGATTTAAAATTCTCTTTTACGGTTTAGATTATTCAGATGTTTCCATTTCTTTTGATTGACTTTATGTTCTTAGTGGAGTATTAATTAATTTTGTGTACAAAAAGAAATTGTTTCTGTTTGGAAGTATTTTGGATTTGCTATTTCAGACTCTAGGGGCTGTTATTCACACTGCGGCCATGAACATACAGAGTGCAGTTGGTAATAGACAACAACTTTTTAATTTTCATTAATATACAAAAAGTAGTCTCAACTGATTTGTGTAGTGGAGTTGTTTGCAAGCTTTAATAAGTCTGAATTTTTCTAGGAATGAAAAGAAAGCTTTAAATCTGTATTCCAGTTCTCTTTTTTGGAACTTAAATGTTCCTTTGTCTGTTACTTTGTTCTTAATTTAGACTGATGACCCTCTTCAGAAGTCAGTGGGAGTGTTTTGCAGATTGCCATAAAGTACTACAGCTTGAAAAGTGTGTCTGTTTGAGCTCCACAAGAGACTCACCAAGAAACTGATGTAGTTCTATAGAAATGCAGGAAAAGTCTGCAAGAAATCCTGCAAAACACCTCAGGATTCCACAAATTTTTCAACTGACTGCACTCTGGACGTCTGCCCTCCCTCTACAACAGTGATAGACCTAATCAGGAACACCAGTCTCAAAATCTCTATCAAAGTATCCTCTCTTGCATATGATTAGATGGATACTTTGTGCAGAGAAATGTTTTCTTATCTACAGGTTTTGTTGCTGGGAGAGATGTGGTTATTCATCATCATGATGTTTATAACTATCTTATTTGGAAGCGCTCTGAAAGTCTAGATTTCCCCTCATAAAAGGAAAATTGAAGTCTGTTCTTGTTGAGCGAGCTATTGAAAGTAGTTGTCTTTCAATACAGTTTGGTTAAGTTACCTTGTTACTTAAAACCTCTCTGATTGTTTGTATTTCTAGATATCATAGAATGGCCTGGGTTAGAAGGGACCTTAAAGATCATCTAGTTGCAGTCCTTCTGCTGTGGGCAGGGGTGCCAGCCCAGACCAGGTTGCTCAGGGCCCCTTCCAGCCTGACCTTATCTATCCTTTTACTTGAATACATGCTGTTCCTACAGAGGAAGAGGTATGGATACCATCATCATAACGTCTCTGTTCATGAGCTTTCAGACACTGAGGAAAATTTCCCAAGTAAGACTTCATCATCGTAATTTTCTGTGCCAAGCTTGGATCAGTGCCAACCCTTCTAACAACCCCATTCTACTTCTTCTTTGACTTGTGTGGTGGGTACAAGGTTTTCCCTGAACTATGATATTCTATTTTAGGGCCATATTAGATTTTTTTTTTGTATTTCGTAACGCCAGGAAAATACTATTTACACATAATAGCTGAAGTTTTATTTTGAAAGGGCCAAAATACATGTTTCTTGTAGTCTGTCTCTGATGCTGGCAGGCTATTGTTAGAGAATACAAGGTTTGTTGTTTCTCATGCAATAAGAAGCTTCTGCTTGTCTTTGCAGACTTTCATCTTAAGTTTAACAGGCGAATAACAAGGGAGAAGAGATGAAAAGAAGAAAAGCAAAGCAGAGTCCTAGAAAATTCTTCTTCTTTCTCTTTTTCCCCCATGAAACTACTTCTGGAGGAAAAAAAATATACTGACAGACAGAGTGTGCCAGCTAATGTCACCAAGCATTGAGTGGGAAGAAGAATACTAAAAAGCAGAAAATTAGAGCTGTGCTTGCCTGTTTGACTCCCCAAAAGAATTGAAATTGTCAGCATTTGGGACTCCTTGTCAGAGGCTGAGAGCCTCACCTGTCTGAGGTGCTCTGCAAATCTGCTCTGGTGACCATCATCCCTCAGAAATGTATGTCTGAGAGCAATTAGAATTTTACCAAAGAATACTGAAAAAAAATTAAGTACGTGTGTGTCATGTAGTTACTGAATTCTTTAAAGATAAAAACAAAGGCCACCACAGAAGCAAATTAAAGCCCCTGGGAGCTGACATGGTTATTGAAAGCTTTAACAGAGCTGCCCTGCCATAGAAACCTGCTTTCCTATTGTCATTCATTTTGGTCTCTGAAAAGGAATTTATGATCAAAGTTTTGTTTGAGCACAATGTAATGGCACAGTTAAGCACTCAGATTAGATTTTGGCAAAGTTAGACAGGGATTTGGGTATTTTTTTTTCTCTTTCTTTTTTTTCCACTCATCTTCTAGTGAGAAAATTGTTTTGCCCATAAAATGT
>VWZG01004809.1:52785-82633 GCA_013396735.1 Grallaria varia | reverse complement strand
GGATCCCCTCCCTTGTCCTGCTGACAATGCTCTTCCTATTGCAGCGCAGCATATCATGGTCCTTCTTGGCCAAAAGTGCCCACTACTGGCTCACGGACCGCTTATTGCCCACCAGGACGGCTCAGGTCCTTCTCTGCAGAGCTGCATTCCAGTAGGTCAGTTGCCAGCCTGTACTAGTGCCTGTGGTTATTACTCCTCAGGTGCAGGACCCTGCCTTAGCCGTTGATGAATTTTAGACAGTTCTTCTCTGATCATCTCTCCAGCCTGTTGAGGTCCTTCTGAAGGACAGCACAGCACTCTGGGGTCTTGGCCACTCCTCCCAGCTTTGTGTCATCTGTGAACTTGCTGACAAGGCACTCTATTGCTCTCTTGTGCTGCAGATTCCTGAGGGGTGCTCTTGCCAGTGAAGACCAATATAAAGAATGCGTTCAGTAACTGTTAACAGGGTCCTCACTCCATTTAGTAATGGGCCCATATTATCCTTTGTTTTCCTTTTGTTATTGATGTATTCGAAAAAGCCCTTCTTGTCCTTGACATCCTTGGACAGATTTAATTCCAGATGGGCCTCGACCTTCCTTGTTTCATTTTGACTCATTCTGATAATCTCTCTATACTCATTCCAAATGGCCTGACCCTGCTTCCATCCTCCTGTGTATTTCCTGCTTATGCTTGAGTAATGACAGTTCTTTATTCATTCATTCATTCAGGTCTCTTGTTCCCTGTGCCTGATTCCTTGCTCACTGGGATGCATCATTCTTGAGCCTAGAAGAGATGACCCTTGAATATCAACCAGCTCTCTTGGACCCCTTTTCCCTGTAGGACCTGTTACCATGGGATTCTTCCAAGAAAATCCCTAAAGATGCTAAGGTTAGCTCTCCTGAAGTCCATGGCTGCAATCTTACTTGCTGTCCTGTGTGCTCCTCAGCCTATGCTGAACTCATGAGGGAGTTCTTAAAAAGCCTCAATTATAAGGCAAGTTAAATATTAATTAAACCTCTCTCCTACAAGTACCTTACTGTTACAATGGCTAGAGGGTGGTTGATAGGAAGCTAGTAAAGGAATACTCTTGAGGACTGAAAACTGCATACAAATCCACAATTTGTATTAGAAACATAATAAATAATCAAAAGAAGTGACAAAATGCAAATCTTGTGAAAGAGTAAGCATGCTTTTGTAAAAAAAAATAATAATCAAATCATACATTTACTGGACTTATCCAAGGGAGCTGTGGTAATATGAATAAAAGGAGATCCAAAGAATTTTCTAACTGCATTCAAACGAGTGCCTCAAATCCCTAAAGACAGCAGCCTCTCATGGTAGTAAAAAGAAGATCCTTGTACAGATAAATTATCAGTTAATAGAAAAAGAAAAAAAAAAAAAAAAAGACAAACTTCAGTGGGTTTCCAAAGGATCTGTGCCAGGGACCTCTGCCTACATCCAGCATTTTTATAAACATTTGGAAAAGAGCAGTAGAGAGCAAGCTGACAAAACATGCTAACAAAAGCAGGGTAGTAAAAACATGCCAATAGTCCATAATGTGGCAAAACAGACAAAATTAAAATGTTGATTAAAACACCAAAATTATTTTCATGGGGGAAAAAATGTCCTAACTGTACATACAGAAAAACAGGCATTGTGTTGGGGAAAATCCTAATTCTGAAATGGGTACTAGTCCTCAAGGAGGAAAAATGTCTGGTTTAGTTCTGATTTAAGAAAACACTGGTTCACTGCTCAGTCAAGAAGCAAGTGTAATGTTAGGATATATTATGAAAGGAATGCAGAAGGAAGCAGAAAAATCAGTACACCTACATGCTGACTGTTGAATAAAGCTTTGGCTCCCCATATGAGGAATGGCAGAGTGAAGGTAGAAGTTAGTATGGAACAGACACTACAGAAGAGAGAAGACATGATAGCAGTCTAATGAATCATGTCTAATGATGCATTCATTATAAGACATAAGAATAGTTTACTTGTTAATAAATAGAGATTACCACAGGAAATAAGCAGGCACCAGGCTGAAGGGAGGCAGACAGTAAAATGAACTATTTACTTGATGTAGGAACTGTGCAGCTCTGCCACAGATGCTTAGGTGTGACACTTCATACAGATTCTAAAGCCAATTAGGCAAAGAATCAAAAAAACAGCTAAGATTTAGTAACATAAGGATACCATTTCTGAATTGCAATTATCAACATCAGAAATAATATATCAGGACAGTATCACTGTAAGCCTCTGCTGATCATACACTCTTCCCCATGCAACTGCTGTTAGCCATCCTTAGAACTCGGGTCTAAGTGAATCTTCAGTAATGGTCCTCCTGGCATTGCATAACTGAGTAACTGCCATTCTCATTCAAAAAAAAAAATAAAATATATGCAGTCTTTATTTGTTTTTTTTGTTTATGTCATGTAATTTTTGTATACTAGTCCTGAAATTATCCCATTTTAAATTAGCCTGCATGTAAACTCCCTTCACATGACTTACAAAGAAAATGGCAAGAGATCTCAAGGTATGATTATATTTTATGCAAAATACCAACATTAAATTATTTGTATATTCCTATGAACATAGTGTCCTAATTATTCAGACAACGCTACACGTATATTTATTTACATAGCTTATAAACTATCACGAACTATATGAAACAAAAAACTTCCATGTAACATAATAATATTTCAATATATTATAAAAATGAGGTGTATTTTATCACAACTATAATTTTAGATTTTACCTTTATCTGGGTCCAGCTGTTCCTGGGAAAGAATACCACACAATACTGGGTTCTTCCACACTCCCTTTTCTTGTGTAAGTGTACTTAAAATATGCAGTTCCCGGCTGCCATTTTCCATCAAGTTTTTATGAGCCACCTGAATAATATATTTTACAAAACAAAGTATTGTTAAAAAAAGACATTAATGATGTCTTTCAAACTCCTCTATACCTTATGTGGAAAAAATAACCCCTTACCAGACAAAGAGTTAAATGTGTAACAAAACCATCCTAATATTCAGGTGATATAGATTTTACTGCTGCCTCTGTCACCTAAGATTTAAGCTAAGAAACCAAAAGAACTGAGTGCCTCAAACTCACCTTGAGATTTATTAACAGGGCTACTTCTGAAATTTCTGAAACTAAATTTTGAAATAGGCTTCTCTTTTAAAAATGGATGAGCAATTTCTCTGGTCCATATATGGGTCTGGTACTTGCTGCCTAAACTCTTATTCTTCTCAAACTCTTCAGCAGCTCAATTTCTATGTGCTGGAGACGCAAAAAGAATATTTTTGTAATTGCGAAAGATTTTAGCTGCAAGACCTCAGTGCATGGTTCTATGCAATAAGATGAAAGCAGGCTGGAGTCTTAAAATCAATTTCAGTATTTCCCACTGTATTTATATACTAGTATAAATCTGGGAGCAGATGTACACTTGTGTGCAAGTTAAGTACCAGCAAAAGTCTCTGGCTTAAGTAGCAATGCACAACTTACACTGGTCTTTAAGAAACAAGAAAGGGCTCATATCTTTCTTTTCACTTTTCTATTACTTTTCCACCTGCTTGAAGGCTGTGAACATCTCAGCAAAAACATCTCTTCAGAATTGATTTACATCAGGCAGTTGCTAGTCAAAATTAACTCTAAAACAATCAGCTTTGCATCTTCCCATGTTATTTAGGCTGAGAATCCTTCAGTATTATTCTTTCCTCGTCCTCAATCCTCACCTTTTTTTTTTTTCCCCTAAATCATAAACAGGACCTCCCACTACATATTTCTGAAAAATACTGAGGAGCCGAATTTATTCCAAGGCCCTCCTTTAAAGCAGAGCTATAACCTTATCACACAGCTAGTACCCTGTGTAAGATCTAACAATCCTGCAGTATCAATAGGCCTTTCATTCATCAGTTTCGAATGTACAACCATATACAGCAAAGAACAACTTATATGATAACATTTCATTTCCAAGAATGTTAATAGACAAGTATTTTAAAACAACAAATTTTCTTTCAATAATGTGCAAATTTGGTTTTTTTTCTCCACAGCTGCTGTATGTAGGTGAATGATAGGACCTTCAGCAATTACAGACATGCTACATAATCAATATTCCTGGGTTTCCAAACCATTCTAAAAATGATTAAGTCTTCATTTCATGAATCAAACTCACCTGTACAAAAGCCTGAAATTCTTCCCATTTATTTTCAGGTAAATCCAGAGGCAAACAAAGTAGAAGTTCAATACAGCTCCTGGAAGTCAAATGGGAGAATTATTTGAGGCAATTTTTGACTTCTAAAATGAATAATCAATCATTCCTTATTCTGGTATCCAAACAGTTATTTGTTTGAAACATCAGTCACAAAACAGTTTGCTTTCTTTGAACGACTAAAGAAAAGAAGGTCATAGACACCCTTGCAGAAACTGTAAAAGCAAACTCTCTAAAAGACCCTGCTAAAAAAAAAGAAAAAAAAAGACATCATCAAATCCAACCCTGTAAAAGCCTGTGTTAATCGATGCACTTTCAGATCGCATGCAGATCAATAGTAGCAAAGTGTTTCAAGGCAGGAATGTTGACTTGTCCTAGATCAGGAGTCCTTCTTGCCTCTTTTCCAACAACCAAATATATTCTCTTTCACATACCGCATCCACCATGAGAAAGGTGCTTCCCAACCTCTTTAGAACTGGACCAGGAAAGCATTTAGGCAGTAAAAAGTTAATACCATCCAGGTTGGTTTTAGTAACAAGAAACACATACTCACAGTGCCAAACGTTCAAGCACAAAGGCTACATTTTCACACTCAGAGGTAAGATAAGGTCGTGCTTTAACATAACTTCGGATAGCCACTGTGTACACCTCCAGCAGAGGCAGAGGGTCTTCTGATGTCTTCCACTTTTCTGCATATTCCAACAGAGTCTATTTAGGAAAAGGAAAAAACAATCCAAAATTCAGGAACAAATGTAAGTTTTAAATTTTATATTCCTCACTAGTAGACTACCCTCCTTAATGATTACATCTACCTCCTTAATATGAATTGCATGTTCTCAAAGCATGCTTTTTTTCCTTAGAATTTATTGTTTCATTACCAGATGGAACTTCCACTCCACACACAATCATTCTCTGTTCATATAACAATGTTATGACTGACACTTCCTCCCTGTGGCATCATCATATGATCCATTTTACATTCATATTTTACAAGCATAGAAGCCTGAAAAGCATATCATAATTAAGGGACTGAAAATTCGTGTTTTTCAGACATTCACCTCTACAGTTCAGTTTCTAAAGCAAGCAAATTTGAAAGTTCTAGCGTTTATTTAACTTCTCTGTCTTGCCACCCTGCTGATACAGATATCTTCAGGATATTGCTTTTTACAAGGCCTGAAAGGAACACAAGCTATGCATTTTAAAGGCACCATTTACAAACCAATAACTCATTAGTCAAAAAGTAATTTTCCTACTTGCCAAATGAATACCTACAAACACCCCAGAGTACAAAAGGCTTCTATTCATTTCAGTGAGGGCCAGGGGACTCAGACACATTAAAGCAGAGCAGCTAGTAAGGTTCTCATGTCAACATCCAAACCGTATTCCCCCTTGGATCTCTGCTCTCAAGTCTAGAGGACCTTAATAGATTGCAAACTAATTCTACACTATGGCAGGTTGCATGCAGACTGTTATACTAAGACGATATCAACTCTGCTGTTTGCTTCTTGAGGGGCATAAGAGGCAGAAAGCTAAGAGTAAGAGAACAATTTTGGTTGTCTGACACCCTGGTGTAAGCAGGGCCATTGGAACATATTTTTTGGAGGAATATCTGATGGAGCTGAGAGTATCCTGAAGGACAGAGACTCTACAGCCTTTATGGGCAATCTGGTTTTGAATGTGACTATCATTTATTAGGACTTTCTCCTACTAGTACTTAGATGCAGTCTCTCAGTTTCTCAATAGAGGGATTCATCTCCCTTAACCGGTGCTAGCACAGCTGAGGGTATAGCTGATCATCTCCCAGAAGGGCACACTGGAGGCTGCTCAGGAGGGCAGCTGGGTTGGTGTCCTGAGCTGGTCCTCAGCCTCTACTGGTGTATGGGGCTACTCTCTCCCACCTGCAGGGCTTTGTGCTCGCCTTGGCTGAACTATGTGTCAGACCATTCCCTCTGGATGCTGACATCTCTCTCAACAGTCTCTCTGACATCCTTACCTCGCTTGCTCCCACCAAGTCAGTATCATCTGCTGTTATCCCCTCATCTGCAGAACCAGCTACTTCATCACAGAAGGAAATCAGGTTTGTCAGTGTGAAAGCATATTACATAACTCATACTGTAAAGGCCATTTAACAAAAGTCACAGTTCCCCTTTTTATTAAGGTCTGCTGTAATTAAAAGAATTTTGACAATAGTGATTCAATTATGACAAGGTTTGTTCTGGTAAGGAAAATCAGAGCCCTCTGAAAAACCAGCTCTTCTGCTACAGTCTCCAACACACCTGAACAAACAAAAACAGAACAAAGTGGTCCTCAACTCATTGTAACATCAAATGCTAAAATTTTAATTGTTAATATGCAAATGCAAGAATCTAAAAGAACTTTCTATGTCTGGGATACAATGCAACTCAAATGGTATAACTGTACTTGGAGTATGTTTATGTGTTACAAAGTAAGGAATCCAAACTATTCCAGAAAGGCAAGTCAATCACATTAAAAAAATACAAGACAGAACAAAATTAGGGTTATTCATGTCCCCAACTATACTAAGGTTAGCTTAAGTTAAACTCAGCATTGCACTATGTTAGCTATCTGTACTGAGTTAGTCAGTGGTCCTATTAAGAACATACTTAAAATGGCAACACCCCAAATACGCCCTCTCAATAAAAAATGTAAACTATACCAAACTGAATCAGAAAACTGTTTCATGTGGTCATTTCCAGTCACAATACTGCCACCAAGTTATGTATAACTCAGCCTGAACACAGACCAAAGGTAAGAAATAAGCAGGACACAACAGGTAAGAAATATGCAGGTTTTAGCAAACTGTTGATTTAAAGACTAGTTTGGTTTTAAAGGAGATCCTAATACACAGTCACCTTAAAAGACCTTGCACACGCTGTCTCTCTCCTGCAGCAGATGTTTCTGCTGTATCTAGTGCTTTCTACTGGAACCTTGAACCTGACTGGGCTACCCCTCTGTTTTACTCTAACACTCAATATGATGCACTCCTAACAGCAGCAAAAAAGCACCACAGATTACAGAAGAGAAATCAAGGAAGAGCAAAATAGAGCTGAAGTGTGAAAGAAGTAACAAAGCAGAACTGGATAAACAAGCTAACAATATTGGCAAACACCTATTTCAGTACCACTTGGCAATTTTCATCAATGCACTAGAATACTCAGATCAGAACAAAGCAGTTGGCTTCAAAGAATTTTGACAGAAACTCCAGCAAAGAGCCTCCCTCTGTCCTAATACTCACATAACCAGAAGTACTATGATTTCCATTACTGAGTTGCCATATGTTACATGTTTAAGGATGCTAATGGCAAAACAGCAAAGCTGAAAAAAAGGCAGTCCCAGAAAGCATATTTTATATCCTTCACTTTTGAGGCCTTGAAGCAATGTTTTGGATGGCCCTTGTCCAGCTGACATAAGTACTCACATTAAAAGAGTGAGTAAGACAAGCTTCATGTTTACATGAATACCACAGACCTGCAGAAGAAACCCTTGCTACTTGATGTTTTTTTCTTGCTAAAAATACAGTACAGCAATCAATGCTGCATCTTTCACAGTATAGTACTATGGAAAATTTAAAACAAAAACACACTCAGATAATCCCTTTTCCTTATGGAATAAAGTTTTTCTTCTTTTAAGTGCCTGGGTATGACTTGTATTTTTGCACTGGAGAAAACAACACACAACTGCTTTTTGTTACATGAGTATTACAGCTTAATCAATT
Organism: Grallaria varia; assembly: GCA_013396735.1. Classification (NCBI taxonomy): domain Eukaryota; kingdom Metazoa; phylum Chordata; class Aves; order Passeriformes; family Formicariidae; genus Grallaria; species Grallaria varia. The sequence continues at coordinate 74,708 of VWZG01004809.1, read as the reverse complement.
TTACACTTGCTTAAAAGAAACAATGCTCCCTGTAAAGGAAAAATGTAAAAACAAGTTGTTGGTGCCACTGAATAAAAGAGGGACAAACACGGTAATCAGAAATTCAGCATATCTTACTGTTCATATTCATTTGTAGATATGCTGGGAAAATTCTTTGCATTAGTTTGGAATGCTACCTAGCTCAGAGAGTCCACTTCGTAATTGAAGATAAATAGCTAAAACTAACACTGCCATCATGAATTACTTTCCTTTCTGATTAATTTGAAACAACATATTTCTCTTTTTAGACTAAATATATATTCAAAAAACCCAAACCAAAGCACAATAACTCACCCCCCAAGTGGCAGCCAACATACCAGACAAAAGTAATAAGAGGTTGCATAAATTACCATTCAGTTTTACCAAGCTTTTGTCCAGATTGTCCAAACTTTTTACAACTGGCCTGGCAGACAAATAGCCAAATATGCCTGTAAGATAAGTTGATATTTAGGAAGCTGATCTATGAAGTCATGAATCCTGTTTAATACTTGAAATACTAGGTTAACCCGTTAAAGATCTGATATAAATCTCATTTTGAATGTAGCCCACCTACTTTTACTACTCTCCACTTCAAAAGACCAGAGCAAGCAACAAGATTAATTCAAGCTTTAGGAGTGAAGGACATTTCAAACTTAGCCGCCAAGGCAGGACAACATATCCTCAAAGTATCTCAGAGACTTAAGCTGAGCAGAAGAGGGAAGAAGAAAGGGGTGACAAAAAAGAAGGCAGGGAGATGTAACCAAGCAATTGGTTATCTGAGGAGCCTGACTAAAGAATATCAAGACGATTCTCATCCACTGTTGCAAAGACAGCAACAGCTAGATCCTGAAGAAGAAACCAAGAGCCTCAGTAGAGAGACAACGATTCATAACAAGTGACCAGGGAAACCTGTAACATCCAGATCACAAGATCCCAAGTTTCATGGGGCAGGAGAGACAGACCTTATAGATAAGTAGTCAGCGTGCTAGGCAGTATCCCCACCTGATCTGCACAAGGAAGGTTACTGAGGACTGCAGACCCATTATGATAGAACCCAACTGGAATTCTCCCAGATAATATGGAACTTTACGGAAATACCACGTGGTCATTAATACCAGAAAATTGGATGGGAGAAGAATTACAAAAGCACTTGCAGAACTGATGACAGTCCAGTGAAGACCATTACAATCTAAATCCAGATTAATAAGAATAAACTGGAAGCAAACAAAATTTAATTTTTAAAATATGAAGTTCAGCAGCAGTCAACCAAAACAGATATAATCAACAGATTGGCAAATTCGCAGAATCCATCATTTAACAATAAGTACTTGGAGTGCTGGTGACCTGTTACTACAATCTTTTAGAAATGGCAAGCACATTGTATACAGCAAGCAGAGAAGTTTGCACTATAACATAGTGACACTAATTTCAGCATTAAATGGTGCTGTTTTTGTATCATATATACAGGTGAATCACTTCTAAGCTACTACATGAACTATATTAAGCACTTACACCCACCACATCCTTCAAAAATATCCATTACTATGACAGATTTCCTTGTCTGGATGCCCCTAGACGATACAGCACTGCCACTGTACAAAGAAAATCATATTCACTCTGCTTTGCTTAATGAACTGTTATTGCGCTTTGCTTGCAACCATAAAAAGCAAGAATTTTACCCCCAGCTCTGGGCCTCATTAAGTTATTTATCTTCCTAGTCAGGACATACTTGCTAATCAAGCCAAGTACTGCATTCAGAGTACAGTGGCAAAGTTTTGTTCCTCTGTGAGATGAAACGGGCATTTTATTTTAGCAGCAGCTTACACAGTCAAGAATCCTGCAAAAATGGAATAATCTTGATCTGTACATTAAAAATATATATGTATTATATCTGTGATTTAAACTGTGGAAAATATTTAGCCACAGGTAATATTGAAACGACATTTCATCCTTTTCAATCTTCTGTCAAAACCCTCACAAAAACGTTGCTGTAGCAACGCACCCACCAGAGGATACTTTGCTACTTTCCAAAGTTACACTAAACAACCTTCTTTGTTAAAACTAGCCCTGCATCACCAAAGCAGTGTTACAATGTGTTTTATACTAAAAGGTGGCATTATTTACTATTAACTGAAGTTACATGTGTATGGTCCACATCTGCATGTTTCTTCACCTCTTGGGAACAGATTCTTACCCTGTACATACATAAGGGCAAGCTTACTTAAATTTATATAACGATGTGCCTGGGACTGTCATTTTCATTCCCTGCTAAATCCGAAAGACTAAGAGGACACTTGGGAAAGCGACAGACAGCAGTCATACAGGTAAGCTGCACTTCCCAAACCACTTCAGTAACTAGCAAAACCTCTATTTCAGTGACTTCCCTCAAGCACATCTACATAGGAGAAAAGTCCAAGCAACAATCTTAATATAATCAAGCTATCTGGAGATGAGCCGCACAGAGCGTGGCTGCAGGAATTCCCTCTGTGAAATACACTCCACAGCAGCAGAGGTAGCAAAGCAATGACAGAGCTCCATGCAAATAGGCAAGTGCAGGAGAGACAGCACTTCTCAGAGAGATCACTCTGCTGCTTCACATTCACATAAAGCATTCCCACCAAGGCACGGCTCCCCTTTGGTTGGCACATTCCCGCCTCATTCCTCCAGTACCTGTCAACAATCAACTGATCCAAAACAGCTGCTTTCACAGGAACCATCAAAGAGTCCAATTCAAGAAAACAGGGCAAGCTTTATTCACAGCTGGTAAAGAATGCCTACAATTCTGCTAGCATCAACAGAAATTTCAAAGGAAAGCAAGGGGTCCAGTCAAGAAAGAGGGTAACTTCAGAAAATCATGACACAGGTCCCCCGTATGAACCATACACATGATTTAAAGAACCTTTTTCTTGGCTTAAGATTCTTACCCATGAAGAATGCAGGTTATAATGACCAGAGCCATGCACAGCTTGTATTGTTAGATGGACCACGATGAAATGAAAATGAATTTGGGAACCTGGGTTTGGCATCGTCACAGAGGAAGATGCAAAGAGATACTGTACACCCCAATGAGCCTGATAATTACTTCAGTCAAATCAAGTTCCACTAACTTCTCTGGACTGGTTTAGAGTTGGATACTTAGGACTAAAGGGACTGAAAGAAACTGAAAGGAAGAAGACGTACCACAACTTGATCCAGAGTAAGGGTCCCTCAGGGCTCTTTCTTGGGACCAGTGTTTTTCAGTATCTTCAGGATGACACAGACACTGGGATTGAGTGCACCCTCTGCAGATAACATGACGCTGAGTGATGCAGTTGACAAAAGAAGGAAGGGATACCATGCAAGTATGGACAAGCTTCACAAGTGGGCCCACAAGAACATTATGAAATTCAACAAGACTAAGTGCTGCTCCTGAGCCAGGTAATTCAAAATATGAGTACAGACTGGTGAACTACTCATTGAAAGCAGCCCAGAGAAGGACTTGGGTGTTCTTAGGGATGAAAAGCTGAACATAAGACAACAATGTCTGCTTGCACCTCAGAAGACCAATTGCATCCTGGCCTACATCAAAAGAAGAGCGGCCAGCCAGCTGAGGAAGGGGATTCTGCCCTTGTGAGACCCAACCTGGAGTACAGTGCACAGGTCTGGGGTTCTCTGCACAAGAAAGATGGGAACCAAGTAGAGGGGGTCCAGAGGAGGGCCACAGAGATGATCACAGGAAGGGAGCACCTCTCCTACAAAAACAGGCTGAGAGAGTTGGGGTTGATTAGCACAAAGAAAAAACTTTGGTGAGACCTCAGTGTGGCCTTCCAGTACCTTAAGGGAGCTTATAAAAAGGAGGAAGTGAGAAATTTTTTATCAGCATATACTGTAAGGAGAAGCAGCAATGGTTTTAACTGGAAGAGGGCAGATTTAGATTAGATGTTAGCAAGAAATTCTTTACTCAGAGGTGGTGAAGCTGGACGCTCCATTGCTGGCCGAGTTCGCGGCCAGGCTGGATGGGGTCCAGCACAATCTGATCTAGTGAATGTCAACTTTGCCCATGGTGGGAGTGTTGGAACTAGAGGATCTTCAAGGTTCCTTCAAATTCAAATCATTCTTTGATTCTATGACTCACATACAATTAGATTTCTCCGGTGGTCATAAACCTGATCTTCACTTACAGTGGGAAGCACTTTGCTCCCCCATTTGTGCTGAGGCAATACATAAAACTGATTTGTGATATTTTCTTCCTCTCTAGAAGATTAGAAACTAAAGCAATTAAATAGCATGGGAAGAGATATATCCATGCTTTCTTTCAGTATTTGAATACCTTAAGTTTGTCTAAGACTTCAAGTTTCCTAGACTTCTAAGAGAAATACCTCAGACAATTATTCTTGCCAAAGAGTTAGTTAAAAAACATTAACTGCCAAAATCTTTAGTTTTCCTTTTATGAAGGGTAAATGAAAAGATGTTGCTTGCTTCTCCCTGAAAATTATTTCTCATGCATACGCTTCACATTGATGACCTTTTAGGTACGGTAGTCACGAGCTCCCACTAACTGCTTATGTTTAACTATTGCTCCAAAGAAAATAAAATATCAGAGATTAAATCTTTAAAAAAATGAACACACTGGTGCTTCTTAATATTCATAAGCTGACTAGTGAAATACCTACAGGTGAGACATATAAACAAAAAGTATTTAAAAAAATACAAATCAGTGAGTTATGCTATGTCTGATTGCAATGTAAAAATAAAACTATTATACGTAAACTTATTGTACATACATAAATTCTTTGGATCAAGAACAGAACAATATAGTGAGAAAACACTTGATGAAAGGAGACAAAAAATGCTGAATGCCCACCAAGACACAGCTTTCCAGGAATAAAGGTAACAGAAAGAAATGGCCTATAGTCTTTTTAGGCCAGCCAGGAAGAAGTTTCTCAAATTGCATGAGGCGGTGACAAGCCCCTAAACAGCAACAGAGCATGGGTATTGGAGAGAGAGCAAGTGCTACAAATTGCAAGACAGCTCAGTTCATGATTAAGCCCCTGAATACTGAGATGAAACACAAGGAACATGATGACTTGATGTGGATTCTTCATCAAGTAGCTAGGCAAACAGTTGTGACGTTGATGCTGTCTTCTGATTTAACAGTAGGGGAATAATAAACCAACAAACCAATCAACACTTCNCCCCCCCAAGGAAACACAGCTATTATGCTGGGGCTAGATATTAAATTCATTCAAGAGAAGTTTAACTTGAAAGCCGTGTTTCTCAGAGTAAAACTGTGAGCCTGAGGCATAATCTCATTGACTACTTCAACCCTTAAAGAACGGAGCATGTGATGAAAATAGATTTGTTCAAATTCCTGGAAAGTTGGTAACAGTCTATTTTTAAGGTCAATTTCTGATAGTTTCCAAACTAAGCTGGGCTTCTGGCCTTGAGCCTTCTGTGCAACTCCAGCCCTATTCCAGTATTGTTACAGAATCAAATGAAGAGTCATGGAATTGAACTGGTAAAACAGAAATAAACCTGTAAGTAAGTGAACAGATCTCTCCCTTCAAAGTGGAGCATTAATCCTGGTATGCAGTAGTAAAATTATCCCTGCACCAAGAACTCACTGTAAATTAGAAGATGACTAAGATGACAGTAGGCATAACCAATTAGCAAAAGACCATGCACTGTGCAGATATGTCCTCACAGCATCTAAAAAGGAGTTGGTTCAAGAAGCATTTCCAGATCATTAAAACTTAAGCAAACACAGCAACGTTGCCTGTGATTTCTCTCTCCTGTAAGGAAAATCAACAGACTGGTAGAGAATAGCTTTATAACATGTTTTGTTTTTAATTAAGTAGTTTGGATACTAAAAATATATTAGAAATCCAAGTTTAGACACGTCTGGAGTGAAGAGGCTTTTGGACCAATGCATTAGTACCAGATGACATCTTCGTGAAGTCCCACAGCAAAGTTACATCCTAAGAGGACACCAAAGCAATCTTTACAGGTATTAAAATACCATTATTCTCAGCCTTGATGACCTACAGTTCCTAGAGATGAAGACCACCTTTTATTTTTGTGATTTCCCTCCTCCTTGTTGTTCAGTATTTTACCAGAAGATGGAGAACAAGCTCTTCATCAGTAAAATGCCAACTGCTGTTAGCTCTTTTTAAAAGTTGTTAGGTTAAGGTTTCCATGAAAACCACTTTAATTTGAGGAGGCCAGAGGCAGCTAAGGAGTAACTGGGATGCAACAAGCATTTATGTCCACTTTGTACAAGGACACGGTACCCAAAGAAGCAGTCAACCAAATAGAATATTCAAGTAAAAAGTTGAATAGTTCTTGAACTAGTTCTGCATGTTAAAAAACCACTTACTGCTACTGTATCTAATTTAAACCAAGTCTACCTCAGATTGCTGATGAGACTTCATCATTCAAGGCATTAGAAACAAATACTAACAGACAATTTTTAAAGCATCTAAGAGAGTAAACCAAATGTTTATATAGTTTGCATCCCCCCATACCTCCTGCCCATTAAAAAAAGTATGGGGAATGAGGGGGAAAGAGAATAAATATGAGTATCTATTCCTTTCTCTCTGGTATGACAACCTTCTGATCAGGCATACTCTCTATCACCATAATCATAATTCATCTTTATTCCCCTTTCAACAAAGAAACTCAAATATAAATGACCAGTTTCTGTTTTGGTTTTTCAGTTGGGATGCCCTACAAGCAAACTGATTTTTAGAATAGAACAAAACTTACGTAGAAAAGCACAGATATTTCCAAATTGTCCACAAACATCAGACAGAACAGCACAGTATGAAACTCTACTGCCCTCACAGATACACCAAATCAAAATCAACAAAATCAGTTCCTGTTTATTTAGAACTGTGCACAGAGAGGCCATTTTACAACAAGATAACATAGCACTGTACTTCTAAATCATTTCCAAAGTAGATTAATTAGGCAAATTAAAACGGGCACTACTTAACTGATTCAGTAGTTGTTTACTAAAGCTCAGCACTATTACCTTGATTTTGTAGCCAGACAAGTGCCGAGAGAATATTAGCACTTACAGATATGTTATTATAATACAACACAATCCAGAATCAAACAGCAAAATACCAGCAGGTACAGAATATCAGACTGCATTTAAAAAACTAAGGATGACTGTGGTGCGCTGACTTTGGCTGGATGTCAGGTATTCACCAAGTCGCTCTATCACTCCCCTTCCCAGATGGACAAGGGAGAAAAAATAAGACGGAAAACAACTTGGAGGTTGAGATAAATCAGATTACTGAAGCAAAAGTGAGAGTTTGTGTGCTCACAAGCAAAAGTTTGTGTGCTCACAAGCAAAGAGAAAAAAGGTTTATTCTCTACTTCACATCAGCAAATGACGTCTGTCCTCTGCCAGGGAAGCAGGGCTTCAGCACACCTAGCAGTGGCTCCACAAGGTAAACAGTGCAAATAATGAATGCCTCTCCTTCTTCCTCCTTCCCCTAGCTTTTATATCTGAGCTGACATCATATGGTACGGAATACCCCGTTGATTAATTTGTGTCAGCTGGCTTAGTTATGTCCCCTCCCAGGATCTTGCCCACCCCAGCCCCTTGATGGAGGGGAATGCTGGAGAGAGTGTGCTGATGCTGTGCCAGCGCTGCTCAGCAGGAGCCAAAGCACTGGAGTGTTATCAACACCCTTCCAGCCACCAGTGCAAAGCACAGCGCTTGTGAGGGCTGCTGTGAAGAAAGAAACTCCATCTCAGCCAGACCCAAGACAATGACATAATCAAATGCAATTATATTTTCTAGAGTACCAGTACTATTTAAATTATGGTTATGATCTAAGAACATCAATTCCAATTTGTACTCAATTTTAGCTCTTAAAACCTTTCAAGATTTTAAGTTGTTGATATAATATTTTTACTTTGAATTCGTCTTCTGAATTGTTTCACAACAAAGTTGTTAAGCGAAGTATAGCTCTAGAAAGCCAAGATGCTTTTGGCTAAAGTCTTCTGATGCTGCTTTAATTCTAATGAAGACATTGACTTATGCCCAGAAGAGAGGACTGAAGCCAGACTCTTAATTCCATCACTTACTACAAGATCGTATTTAAGTAATTGTTTTCATTCTCAATTTCTGCAGACATTGTACAGAGCTATCCATTTTTTTCCCCGATTACTACTCCTCTTCTCCACTGACAGGCAGCAGCTCCAATCTTCTTCACCATTGTTTTCCTTTCCCTTCAAAGAGAAAACTCCAGCTACTTTTACACTTTGAACACCATCCTAACATCTAACACCACTGACTTCTCTACCCCACAGTTGAAAGCAAGGGAAAGTCAAGTCAAGATTAGTGAGTATTGAATCACTGAGTCCAAGATATACTCATGAAGTCAAGACAGACTCATTCAGAGATTAAGTTCAAAAGAAGAACTGGAGTTTGCAGTTAAGTTCTGATCCACAAAAAGCTCACAATGACTACAATGTTTCAGTGCAATGCACAAGAATCAGATCCATACAGCAGAAAACGTGTTTTTGAGAACCCAAGTCCCCAGTGAACCCATCACAGACTATTTCAGCTGGTTCCATTAACTGGACACTCATTAGTGGCTGAAGCAGACTGTCTGCAACTGCTTCTGCAGCACAGCTTGTGGTTTGGTTTCATCCAAAGTACTCTGAAATTTCCACACTGCAAATACTACTCCACAGTGTAAAAAATGCAGTGACAGTGACAATCAGACCACTTTCAAAGCCAACCCCTTGTCTGACTCAGACACCCACTATTTTAGTTCACATGTTCTTCTAAAACTGTTCTTTCAACCATTCACTTTCTTGTTCATCTACTGAAGAGAAATTCAGAACACTAAAAGTAGCACAGTGTATGAGCATGTATGTTTTTATACTCTTCTCTGTATTAGTGTTTTTCCCTTCATGAGAAAAAAAAGCACCCACATATGATGTGTTCTGTACTCAGTGAAGTACCATCTACACGATGGCACTGATTCTTATTATTGGTGCCTTCAGTACCCAAATACACAGGTATGCACACTCTGGTACAGGCAGTCATCACTTACTAAGAACTAATGCTTTCAAGTGTTATCTAAACAAAAAACCAGCACCTAAAATACTTTCAAGTACTAGTTTCCTGAACAGTTTTAAAAGGAATAATCTGTAAAACAGTGTTGCACAGCCCATCAATAAGCCTTTTTTTTTCTTGAACATACTCCTCTCACCACTCTCTTCATTTTTTTTTAAGTCAGTCTGAATTTTCAGAACAACCATGTAAACCTAAAATGTTGTCTATCAAACTAGAACACAAAGAATAGACTGATCTGTAACTGCACTACTTTTTCTTTTTTTTGGTGCGGTAAAACTGCAAAAATTAATGATACAGATCTAGGTTTTATGCTCAAGCTCCATCAGAAAGGGAAACGGAGATGCACAGAAACAGTGAGAAATCAAGTCTTGCACTCACTCACACCTCTGTTCATACTTACGGAAAGCTGTCCTCCTGGAGACTTTTTAGAGGCAACAGTAAGTTCAGAATACTCACAGTGAAAAGGTAATTGCTAAAGACCTGATATCACTTTCTGACTAATTTGGATTTATTAGAAAGAATTAGAATACATTTGAAATCCAGCAAACATAACCAAATACCCTGCAATCAATGACTCATTTTCTCAGTTTATTCAATGACTACACATTCATACATATATTCAGTAGCTCATACAGCACGCATATTATGTAGTTTATTATGCAAAATAAGTTCAATATCTTTCCACAAATATTAGAAAACACAAAAGTTGAGCAAAGATAGAAAGTCAGTAAGAATTACCATTAGCTACTTTTTAACTCTTGCCTAAAAAGATTCTCCCCAAATAACCACATCTACTTAGGTCTTCTTTGTGGATTTTTTTTTTTTTTAAATAAAACTCACTGCAGCTCTAGTAACCATGAGTATGCAATAACTAAACAAATTTCAACAATTCTGAACATGCAAAAATACACTGATTATTCGAACTCCATCTTCCTTTACCTATATGTATTTACACAACCTAAGGCATTAATGACCTTGATGGTTCTTTACAGCTACTTGACTGTAGCTCACACTTTCATGGTTGCACACGTTTAGTAAGGAGAGTTCAGACTCATTATGGGAAAAATCCATATAATGATGATCAGTCACATAAAGACCCTCAAGATTAACTTCCTGAAGATTTTTTCAAACTATTGTTACAATTCAATTTTTATGGACATGAGTACATCAAGTCTTCAGCGCACAAGCATAAAAAGTTAACCATGTCTCTAATCCAACCATTTCTACTTCACTAGGCAGATAAAGTAAAAATGAAAAAGTCCAGGATTGCTCTCTAATGCATGTGATTTGAATAGCAGGGAAGTACCACTGCCCCCAGTTTAGAGATACAAAACCAAGACAGATGTTACTCTGCTGTTGAAAAATATATTTTTAAGGCAGAGTCTACATTGGAGGAAGGTTTGAAGAAACACCTCACCAGACACAGAAGCAAAAATAGAAGTATAGTCTGTGAAGCTTTGCTACAACTCTCATAGTAATTATGTCATCTACCATCACCAAGAAAATAAGGGAAAAAAAACCCCACAGGAAGAAAGAGACACAACTGGAAGTTAATTACCAAACACAGAACCTTCTGTTAACTGATAGAGAGGTGCTTCTCTTCCAAAATAAAATTTAGAAGGCACAAGTAATTTGTATGTTCTTCACTGGGTATGCTGAACATACCACAAGAGCTCAGGCTGCTAATTATTAAACTGAAAAAGGCAAAACAAAATATAAATTACCTTGGTATTATTCCACTTGTTATTTTTAGGCACTATTTTCCTTAAAATTCAAAACCCAGCTAGTTTTAGAAAAATGTCTAGAAAATGAATGGACAGCCCCTGGTAAACATCCAGAAACTATTTTAAAACAACCAAGTTATTTAAAACACCAGTAAATAACTTCACTAATCCTCATGCTTTGTCACACATAGTAATAAAAATTATTCATCTTCAGGCTTGCCTTTTAATCTTTCTACATTTTGCATTCAAAATGCTCTTTCTGAACTGGTTACTAGTATCTAATTTCTCTCTTGCATCCCTATATAAGTGAACTTGTTATAGTCCAAGGCTACATTTCTCTCTGTTCAGGTTTTCATTCAGCTCTCAATTCAATGTTGTCATCCCAACATTCATATTTCAGAGTGTTTAGTTAAAAACAATATCCAGCAGTTGGCTATCAAACTAACATTTCATGAATGTGGTGGGATGTTCATTACAGTAGACTTCTCTCCACTACCAGGAAATCTAATTTACCTATTCTTTTCTCTATCAGACTGGCATATGGACAAATTAAAAATAGGAAGACAGCCAGAAATAACTGTGTCTAATCTGGAAACGTGCATTTCCTGCAGAATAGGTGACTTGAACATGGTCTCTGATGTGAAATGAGACATTACAATATTTCTATAGTTCGACTGCATTACATTTTTCTATTAACTGTCTTTATCAGACGATTACTTCTCCCACTGCTATTTCAAGTATTTTTAATTCTGATGAGAACTTAAATGATAATCTTCTTTCTCAGTGGAAAGGCTACTTAATTGTCATTTTAAGCTTGTCTACTCAGCATAATCAAACTGGCATCCCAAAGGATGCTTCCATCTGATCAGTATTTCCACTGAAAAGAACAAGACAACATCTACTACACCATGTTTAATAACCAACAACCTGTGTCCTTTTATCAGTGTCAAAGTACTGCCACTGTGTCCATGTGTAAGAAAGGAGAGGAGTCAAGACCATCCCTTTCCCCGAATAGGTTAGCAAACCTGAGCAGAACTCCAGGTTCCTGCCATCACACTGATGTGGTTCACTAAGTCTGGCTGGGTATCCAAAAGCAGGGTTCCTCTGCCAAGTCAGTTTCAATTAAAACATTATGCAAGTTCCAGGTCTGTAGAATTGGTATATTTAAGTTTTATCATCTTCACTGATAAGCATTTATGAACAGAAGTTACTTTTTATCCCTGCAATTCCCTTCATAAGAGCAACCCTCTCTGATTAAAGAAAGAAATGAAGTTCAGGTTCTATCTTTTGTGATTTTGAACATTTCATGTCTTTTTGTACTCTGTGTTCATTCTGTTATAAAATGGCATATTATCCCAAGTTCCTGAGACAAGTATTTTATGACAGGGCTACAGCATTGGTGGACAGGGGAAGAGCAACTGACATTGTCTATCTGGACTTATGCAATGCGTTTGACACTATCCCACAGGACATCCTTGTCTCTAAATTGGAGACACATGGATTTCATGGATGGACCATTTGGTGGATAAAGAACTGGCTGGATGACTACACGCAAAAAGTTGTGGTCAATGTCTGATTGTCCACATGGAAAGCAGTGATGAGTGGTGTCCCTCAGTGGCCAGTACTGGGGCCAATACTGTTCAACATCTTTGTCGGCGACATGGACAGTGGGATTCAGTGCACTCTCAGCAAACTGACAGCCTTGGGAGGCAGGCCAATGCAAACATCATGAATTTCAACAAAGTGAAATGCAAGGTTCTGCAACTGGGTTGTGGCAAGGCCAAAACACACCTACAGGTTGGGTGGAGACATGATTGAGAGCAGCCCTGCATAGAAGGATTTGGGGGTGACGGTTGATGATAAACTAAACATGAGCCAACGATGAGTGTTCACAGCCCAGAAGGCCAAGCACCTCCAGGGCTGCATCAAAAGGAGCAGGGATAGCAGGTGATTCTACCCCTCTACTCTGCTCTTGTGAGGCCCAACCTGAAGTACTATGTCCAGCTCTGGGGTCCCCAACATAAGAAGGACATGGAACTGCTGGAGCAAGTCCAGAGGAGGGCCACAAAGTTGATAAGAGGACTGGAGCACCTCCCCTGTGACAACAGGCTGAGAAGGCTGGGGTGGTTCAAGCTGGAGAAGAGACCTCACAGGAACCTTTCAGTACCTGAAGAGGACCTACAGGGAACCTGGAGAGGGACTCTTCATCAGGAACTGTAGTTAGGAAAGTTGTAGACAGGACAAGCAGTAATGGGTACAAACTGAAAGGGGGGAAATTCAGGTATTTAGAAGAAATGTTTCACTGTGAGGGTGATTAGATGCTGAAGAGGGTGCCCCTGGGAAGCTGTGGATGCCCCAACCCTGGCAGTGTTCAAAGCTAGGTTGGATAAGGCCTTGAGCAATCTGGTCTAGTGGGAGATGTCCCGGCCCATGGCAGGGAGGGTTGTGACTAGATGATCATTAAGGTCCACTCCAACTCCTTAATATTCTACAATTCTATGAATTGCAAGACTGAGGAACTCCTTATTCCTAATTTGATTTAATGCCTGATCACTGAATGCAGTTTATTGATTCATTTAAACAATATTCAGTGTATTAGATACAAAAATATCAAACACAATTTCCCTATTCAACAAAATCCATTCTCTTCATCATTCTGCGTAACAGAAGGCAAGAGGAATACTTGCAAATTCTGTTCTTTGTCATATACAGGACACCAAGAATGCTACGCCATATTCACTATGAAATGAAAACTATATTCAAATGAAAACCATATTCAGTGTTAAAGATAACAGAGGGTTACAAAATAAAGACTGGTTTTTATCCGAAAGAGTTTGACTCCAGGGACTTAAGGCTCTCAAAGCAACAAATGTATCTGTCCAGCAGTCATATCTGAAGCTGGATGGAGCTTTGGTAGAAGCTGTCCATGTTACATGAGTTCCTGTAAGGACAAAGAATTGTGTGACTAGTTCAGAATAATTAAGAAAATAATGAAGTGAGAACTACACTAGTTAGCAAAGGATTTTCCTGTTTCTCTGATGAAAGATTACTTTAACTTCATACAGGGAATCAAGAATATTGTATACCAGAAGACTGTACAACAGCTACAGAAAAGACGATTGACAAGACATTCAATCAAACTATTCTTATGAAAAAGTACAGACCCACATTTTTGCAAGTTTAGTCCAATTTCCTACCAGATCAGGTCTATTTTTAGAGAATAATTTTATAAAGCTCCACTGCCTTTTTGATGTTACATATACCTTCTTTCTGAATGTCTTTGTTCTGCCAAGTACTAGGTGGTACTAGATTAACTTCTCCCAAATGAAAGCAGTGCAGTTCATCTTTAGAGATGAAAGATATGAGGAATAATACCATGGAGTTGTGTTTGGGATATTTGGAAAGAAAAATAGAAAAAAAAAATTCCATACCTAGGAAAATAAGGCCTGCACACTAGACATTAAGTTCTTAGCACATGTAAAAGCACAGACCTAATAAAACGGGAAATGCTATTTCAAAAGATAGTTTCACGCCATATTGTTTACCTGTTATTTAAACTTAAATTTGCAAGCTGCTGTACATCATCATTTTAAAGATACTGATGGCATAAGAATATCATGCTATTTTCCCTCATGAAAACTACACAATTACAAACACTGTATTATAATTGCTCAAGGAATATTTTGATAAATATAAATCACTGCCTACAACATTATTTCTTGAAGATATGCCCCATACATGCAAGAATTTGAAACAGATTCTTTGTCTTGTGTATCACTTGAGGCAATGCACCCCACAGAAGAAACAAAATGTTGATGTCTCGTAACTGTTCTAGTTTGACCTGTAAATTACAGAAGTCTTATGTAGAAACAACCTGCAATATACAGTCTGTCTGCATAAAGCCTAGAGTAAAAAATACCATGATATTTAAATGGCAGAGTAAATGGAAAAGGCTGACAAAATTTCCCAATTCTTAGTCACAACGGAAGTAAAGAGTCCCCAAAAAGCACTTTTTTGCCACCTTCCTCCCCAAATCTGTGGCTTATGAGGTATTAATTCCCTATAAAAATATTAATTAAAAAAATTAAAACATATAGACAATAGACGGAACATTCAAAGACATATCTCATGTCCTTATCAAGAAACTTGAGACACGCAGTGTAGATATTTTGATAGAATGAGGTGCCTTACTGAATGTTAATACATACAATTCCTTGTACAGTCCTGCACAATGTATTCCATAGTCAATACCTCATGTTTTTGAAACAGTGAATCTTCAATAATTGCGGTTTTAGAAAGCAACCTAGACATTATTGATATCCATTGTTGAAAAGTGAGGAATGAAGCTTGGATTTGTGAGAAAAGAGAAAGGCAGGAACATACGTGCCAGTACAGAAAGTACCTAATACATTTAGTTATGTTAGCATAAACGTGCAGCTGCTTACAGCCAATTACTACGAGTAAACTGAAATCTACACTGAGGTCTTCAGAGATTTTTTTTAAATGGCTGGAGAATTATGTATAGCAGAATGCCTCAGAGTCTTTGAATAGACAATAAGAATCAAGGACACTGCAGAAACTGTATCCATATGTCATGACCTGCAATTATTAACTTTGGACTAGAAGTATTTCTTAGAGAAATGGTAGCTCCATGATAGAAGGGGTTTTCCCAGTAACTTCAGTGAAAGCGTCAGGTAACTTTAACCCAGCAAAACATGTGCATCAGGGTAACTATGAAACTAAGTATCTACTTGTTGAACCTACATAGAAAGGTGAGCTTTTGTCAAGATGCTGAAGTTTTATTAATTTTAAGCTCTCTGTCTACATTTTGTCATCTTCTTAACTACCGTCATTTGTTATCCTTCAGAAAACTATCACTCTTCTTATGAGTATTGGTATTTTGAAGGATATATAGCATGTTTCACAGGAAAAATACTTAAATCCTGAATCTTAGATAGGTTGTCACCTTCTTACTGAATTCTTATTAGATTGCTACTGCCCCTGCAAGTAAGGACTTCAAAACCACATACATTTCAAGGATATAGCAACACAGCAAAAAGGAAAGAGGAAAAAAAGGATCCAAAATCGAGGACTGCAAAAACTGGAAAATTACTGAAAATAGTTTTGAAAATCTAGAAAGTGCTTCCAACAGAAAAGGAATATGCTACATTTCCTATCTACATGGAATACAATAAATCACAGTAGTCTTAAATTGCAACACGAGATTAAAGATTGAGCTAGGCTGGGGGGGAGCAGGGAATGACTAAAGGCAAAGATAACTCAACTACAATGTATTATCCCGGGAGTTTTTTTGAATATTTCTTACCGGAAATTCTTGAGAACAGGTTAAACAAACATTTGTGGCTATGGCTTACCAATAAGCAATTCTGCTTTGGAATCATAAGTCTAGCTGAATTACTTTGATACAGGAAAATTTATTAATAAGATCTTACAGCACAGAGCTCAGAAGGTCTAATGAAGACCAGCTCCAATCTGGCACGACGCTGAGGCTTAAAGCCATTATTGAGGACAATTGAATACTAAAACAATTATACTCATTGTCTAGATTTCCCTAAAGAGTAAGGGTGTTTTTGTCTAAACATTTTTCATATACACATTGATAAAACGTGCACGTACCATTTTATTTGAAAGCAAGACAACTTGACTGACTCCCCGTAATTCAGCTTAAAAAAATCTGGGTGTGTCGTTTCTACTCCTCTCCTCATTCAAAGAGATAACATCACTGTTTGACATGGCATGTCTTATGGTGATGAAGGAGCACAAAAATGCCCAAGGCAGCTGAAAGTTTGCATGACATAACACAGTGATGACAGCTGTTTCTCTTCATGCACTTGGAAATCTGTGTGGTATACTATATTTTAGCAGATTCCTTAAGATTTTTAGCAGCTGTGCATCTCTCCCTGAACAGCAGAACATCTGGAGGTCACAGGTACAAAGGCTAAATTAAAGGTATTAGAAGTTATGATGGGAGCCTTATGCTCATGGTAATGTACGGATTGAAAAATAGCAACTGCAAGACCAGAAGAAACACAGAATGATAGAGGCAAATGTGTAAAGATAGAAACACCAAAACAGAAACTTTTAAGTGTTAAGCTCAGTGTAAAAAGTCACTTTTTATTTAAAAAAGTAGAGGCTATTGAATTCGTGCACATTCAGAAGAAGAGACGGAGACTTGGTTAGACAAGTAATCATTGAACTGAAAGCTCAAAAACCATCCACCTTACCAACAATCACATTCCAACAGTTTGTGACTATATTACATAAATGTTACTATTAGCTGTTAAACTAAACAAAACTTAAAGTAGACATCTACCTACACACTCAGTGAAGAGTTGGATGAATGTTGTCTGGAATAAGAGATCAGATGCGGTATCAAGAAAAAGAGGAAATTCCTTCTGATACTAAAAGGGCACCTGACATTTCGCTGGTGGTTGTTTTCATCATTAGTGAACACTAATCTTATGGTCACATCAGGAAGGAGGACATCGCAACTGCAGGTGCTTGGTGAAATAGCAAAAAAAGCCTTTCAAAGGCTGTTGAGATCTTTATATACATAATTACTCTTGGCAAGGGATCATACTCTTAACTCCTACAAAACAAAACAGAAAAGCATCTACTGAAACATTTTCTTGTCACTGGATTAAGACAGACTGGGTTTGGATAAATCCAGAAGTTGCAGGTAAAAGGTTTAAAAGAGGTTTTATTTCAAATTTTATGGACAGAACTGAAGAGTATTTCTGTCATCTTGGGTCTGAAGTGAAAGCTGAGAACACAGACACTAAAAGTGAGGAAGACAATGACAGTGAAGGGGGTGACAGCACCAGAAAGTTAAGACTGTTGTGTAAAAATGGAAAGCCAATTCTAGTAACATTTGTAAGAGAATTCATAAGAGAAAAAATAAGACTAACCTCCAATAGAAACACATAATTAGTGAAAACTTAAAAATTTATTATATAGTGGTTACAGGTATATAATAATAATAAAGAAGTTTGTTTTGTTTTTTAATGTAGAGAGCTATGAATGTTTGCGTTTAGAAAAGACATTTTAGATGAGTGCAGTATATATTCCCCAATATTACCAAGATCTACTCTAGTGTGACAGCACACAGAAAAATAGAATACGACCTTATGGTCCTACTACTTCATTAGAAACTCAACACACAGTAAAAATCAGTTTAAAACAGTAGGAACAAACTTTATACAGCCAGAGCAGTTAAAAACAAGGCTTCTTTAAAAGAAGTTCTGGGGTTTCTTTTGAAATACATAACTTTCATGATCCCCCATATTTCTATCAGCATTACACTTTTTCTGCTAGTGCTCCTAGGTTACTATTGAGTAAACTGTCTACACTAGAAGGATATTATTGTGTCTACTAGCAGCTAAGCACACTTACTAAACTATTTTAACACATGATTTTCCTCATAACAGGCAGACATAACAAGATAACCAAGAGATGAACCAAAAGTACAGGCAAGTTACCAAGGAAAGACTGCACAACACACTGAATATTTTCTTATGTTTATAATAGAGGTCACTTTATGTTGACAACTTGTACGTTAGTAGCACAAACCTGATCACCTCACAGTGTTGGAGAATTTTTACCGCAAAGTATAGCTGGAGAGAAAAAAACAAACCTTACTATCAGATTCAGGAAAGAGATGAAAAGTAAAAAAAACAATGGAGGGAAGAGTCAAAGATGAAACATGTCAACCACAGAAAAACAGTCTGAGCAGGCAGAGGTAGCACAAAGATTTCACAACTAACTAGTGACAAAAGAAAATCTGTTACCAGTTTGAAATTTGGTACATTAAAAAAAAATAAAAATGGAGGTAATGACCAACTGGAAGGGAACATAGCCCATAGTGAGGAGCTCTGATATACTCATCAGCATCACATTCACCTTGCTCTCAGCTAAAAGAACACAAACATTTTGATCTTCTCTAACTGAATGAACACAACAGATCACCTTTAAAAGCAAAGTTTGAAAACAATCTAATCAGCCACCACATGGTGACAACAATCTCTCTTTGGACCATCCCACATTCTTGCAAAATTCACACTCAATTTTTAGTCACTACAGCTGAAGATGCTTGTTTTGTCTGCCCCAGTATGCACAACTACAGTTTGTGACAACATAAGCATTTGTTAAGGATTTGCTAATTACCAAATTGCAACCAAAGAGCATGAATTGCAATTAAAAAGTCATTTGACATATATCCATACTGATGGGAATTTCAGTTAATAACAATATAAATAATGTTGCATGCTGCCAATGGAGTTCATGTAAATATGGTACAAGATTAAGCTTCAGTCTATAATCACCTGAAATGTTAAGAATAACTGTATAATTTCACAGTACAATCAGTAGCAACACAAAAATATTTATAGCTAATGAAATGCTGCATATAAAATACATCAAAGCAAACTTTATTCTTATGAGAAGAAAACAGTTCTATAACATTTACTGTCAAGGTGCAAGCGGTTTTGTTTTTCTGTGTTTATAACAGCAGTTCTACACTGCTGGGTTACAAACAATAAAATAGTTCAACATTGAGATTTTTTTAAAAAGCAAGATAAAGGAATTGGCTGTACAACTCCCACTTCATCTAATGAGCACAGAATACTTAAATCCTTTATTAGCCTTTGAACCTAAGGATCTCTCCATGCTCTACTGCACATTCTTTAGCTCCCATCAGTAAGAAAATACGCTGATTTCTTGAACGTTACATTATACACTCCATTAAAATAAAAAAGTATGGGGGTTAATTTATGGCAACAATCTCTGTGATTGCTGGGCTCCAGAATCACAACCTAGCAAAATAAAACAGAGACACAAGACTTTGCAAGATCTTTGTAGTTATTGCATGCCTAGGAACTAAGCAGCAAAAATAAAAAAGCAGGTGAAATCATACCCAGATAAACACTAAAATATTTCTTCAGCACTGCATTTCCAGATTCAAGATATAAATTATATGGACAATTTTTAATAAATATTATGTAATAACAATAACATATTTGACCAAATTATTCTTTCATACATATACATGCAAAGACTTTATTCTACAAATCATGGCAGATGCTTTTAAACTGTTACTTGCAAGAGATTTCCAAGGTGGCTTTTACATTATGCGATTTTTCTATAGCCTGTGTGATGCTGTACAAACGAAGTAGCTAAGTCCACTATCTGAATCATGAATACTATTTTGTGTTAGCCCAAATCAAGGATTAAAAGTGTAGAAGAGGCTGCATAAGTATATGATAGCACAAGCACAGGTGAAGAGATTTTAAAAAATACCTGCCAAAGAACAACACTTTAATACATTAAGCAACTGTTTAGACCTTGGTTTAAAATCTGAAAAGCAGGATTTTCCACACTGAATGGCATGTCTCAACATTCATTTTTGTACATCAGCCTCCAGCCTGCAAAAAGATATGGCCTTCCTATAAATCTGGATATGGAAGGAACAGTAAGTAATTTCAAAACAGCATGGACTTATATCTAAGTCAATTTCTACACAACTGATTTGTCCAGTGAGTCTTATGCACACTTAAGAAAACTAGTAAACTTGGGCCTTACAAGAGCTTTTTGCAACAGTCATTAGAGTAATAAGAATACTCGTATTTGTTAAAACTTTAAATCAATCCATCAATCAGCTCTTGAAGCCACTCACCAAGAACACACAATCATAATTTCCGTGATAAATCCGCTTTTGACACCAGTAATCTACACTGTACAAGCCAAGGATGGTGTCTTCATTCCACCTACCCAACTACTTCAGTTCAATGAACAGCTCATTCACAAGCCAGAAGTCGAGCAGGAGACAGGAACAGCAGATTTCCACCTTCCAGTGTACAAATTTAAGAAAGTAGGCACAAAGATATAATAGACTGAGAACACACTGATCTGAACCAACATAAATTAATGTTGTTTCTGTGCACCTACACAGACATTCTAACCAATATGATGGATTTTGACCACAGAAAAAGAACCAAAAAAATACAACTCCTGTATATACTAAATAGAATAACAAGATGCTTAAAATATTTAGTAGTATATCTTCCTGGCTAGCAAAATTAGAGTCCGGTTTAATCCAGAAGTGACAGACATGAAATTAGCATTCTACAATGGCTACCACCAAGAATCAACTCTTTAAGCAAGCAGATACAAAATCAACAAATAAAACACAATTCAGGCCAATTATCTAAATCACTCATATCCATTCCACCTTTTAACAATTTGCCTGCACTCCATGACTCGGTGACAGTAACGTGTAAACAAACGTGATCACTTTTATCAGACAGACTATTAAACACAGTAAAGCTATAGTAGTGGCTTCTATGAATTTCTGTGGCCTACAGTTTTTGAGAACTTGTTTTATACATTAAGGCACATCTAACACCAGCCAAGAAAGGCTATCTACGAGAAATCAGGGCCATGTATAGACACACACATGACTAAAATGGAGCAGTCTGCTTTAACGGCGGAGCTAGCACCACAAAGTTTGTTTAGGAAGGGATACTCAGCAGGGTCACCAGCTCAGAAAAAACACCTGCAAACAAGCCCTGCTTCAGGACCAGCCAAAGCCCTGGGAAAGCAGGCCTTTTCCCGGCAGAATAACCACACACAATGGTGCGTCCAACAGCGGCGGCTCGGGAGCCCTCTCCCGAGGTGGGACTGCGCTGCCTTGACAGGGCGAGAAAATGGGGAGCAGCACCGCAGACCTGACACCACCACCGGCCGCTTAGTTTAGTCCACCACCAGTCCACCGCCTCCCCTTCCCCGGGCTGGCATAAACTCCGCTATCCCTCCCGGGTACGAGATAGGGAAGGGGCGGGCGGAGGAGGGGGGCACAGAGCAGGAGCCCCCGCGCCGAAGGACGCGGGACGGGTTTCCAGCTCCCGCCCGGCCCCTCGGCCGAGCCCCCACGGCCCGGAGCGCCGCCTCCCTCCCTTCGCCCCGGGGGAGGAGGGGTGCCCGAGGGCCGGGGGGGGCCCCGGTCCGTCACCGCCAGGAACAAAGGGCCCTTCGATAAGCCGAGCCGCAGAGCACAACAAAGGGGCCTGGAGACCGCGAGAACCGGG
>VWZG01004809.1:0-52770 GCA_013396735.1 Grallaria varia | reverse complement strand
AAGGGAAGAGGCGGCCTGACCTGGCAGAGCTGCTTGCAGTACTCGGTGGCCGCCTGCACGGCCGGCTCGCGGCTCTCCCGCAGCCCCGTCTCCAGCTCCACCAGCCGCTCCCGCAGGCGCCGCAGCTCCAGGAGGTCGCCGCCCGGGCCGGCGCTCTCCCGCTCGGCCTCCTCGTCCGCCATCTTCGCACCCCGCTCCGTCGCGTACGCAGCCCCCCTGCCTCCCGCGGCCCCCCCGCCCCGCGCGGGGTCACGTGATTACACAATGCCACGTTCCAGGGACGGGGGGTCACGTGCGGAGGAGATGGAGACGCGCGGGAGCGCGCGGCGCGCGCCCGCGCGCACGGCCGTATCCCCCCCCCCTCCCCGCGGGGCGCAAAGGAGCAGAGCCGGGAATGGGGCGGGGCCTCCCGACGTCACGTGACGCGGCGCCGCGCGCGCCCTCGCGCGGCCACGTGATGGTTCCCGCCGCCTCCCGCCCGGCGACGGTTTTGGCGGCAAAGCGGCAGCGGCGGCTCGCGCGTGGGCCGGGCGGCGCCACCGGCCCTGGAGCCCGGGATCCACGGAATCGGTTAGGCTGGAAAAGGCCTCTGAGATCACCGAGGCCAACCTGTTACAAAATACCGCCATGTCAACTAGACCGTGACAGTGAGAGCCACGTCCGGGCTTTCCTTAAATGCCTCCAGGGTTGGTGACTCCACCGCCTCTCTGGGCAGCCCATTCTGATGTCTAAGCACCTCTTCTGTGAAGAAGTGTCCAACCTAAACCTCCCGTGGCACAGCTTGAGGCTACATCCTCTCGCCCTGTGTCTGGGTGACCATGTACTCATGGCCTGCTGGTACCAGAGCTCCTTCCCCTTTGCAGCTGCCGTTGCTTGGAGCGATGCTGATGCTCTCGCCAGGGGCCTGAGTGAGTCATTTCACAGAAAAGACCTCTGAGATCATCAAGTCCAACCTGTGACTGAACACCACCTTGTCAACTAGACCATGGCACTGAGTGTCACATCCAGTCTTTCCTCTTGCCTGAGAGCGCCATGTGGCACCAGCCACTGCTGGGCTGGTCATGGCCAACACCACTGGAATTTCATGGCATGTTCTTCCCTCACTTTTCTTCCTCTGCAGGAAGTAATGGGGTGTGTTTGTCTCAAGGATGCCACTGAGTTTTCTTCATACCTGGGTCATCCTGCTTTTATTATAATTGGAAGTGGGAAGCGTGGCTTTGCTCTTCAAATGAAGCACTTGAGACTTGGAAGTTCTGGATGGCTTTGGTGTCCACACGGTCCTGGTGCTAGACCCTCTCACACACTGGTAATGTCCTCAGAACAGTGGAAAGCTCCAGTGATGGACATCGACCTTCCCTGCATCTGCTCAAGAGTTGAGGAAACTCCTTCACCTGTCACAGGTGTTGGAAATACTGGAGACGGGTCTGAGGCATTGATTCTGATGAGGAGGAAAACATGGACATGATGGACACTGAATTGGCATGGATACATGTTTTGCAGACTTCTAGGCTGCATAGGTTGACACAGGTTAATGGCTTCACACTCTTCACATTACCAGTATTCACTGAGGAAGTGAGAAGGAAGTGTTACTGCAGTGAGAGCACTGTCTGTCGGGACTAGATCAGGATTTCTCTTAGCCAGCCAGCAGTGAGAGAAGGTGTCTTAAGCTGGGCATTTCACAATATCTGGAAAACAAGGAACACTGGTGCTTTGCACAAACATAAATCAGGTGTAACAGTCTTTTAGCTGGAAGAGACTAGCTGCAGACTCCTCAATGTGCCAATCAGTCTTGCTCCAATGCAAGTTTAACAAAATATCCCATGTCCACTCATCTCGTATGACCATTGTACTGATTTGATGATTATGTTCTCTTTTGCAGTCTTTTTTGGTCACAAGAGTGTCACTGTCTACTACTTGTACACAGTTGAAGACTGAGGTGTGCGATGGAATGAACACTAAATCAGATCTGGAAAGAAAAGAGTTCCTCCAAGACTGCAGAAATGTTAGTCTGGAAATGTAGACATTCACAGTGATAGCACTGAATATGCAACATTTTGGAGATAGGCCTGCAGGATCTGGTCCAAAAATGACCACATTTTGGGTCATAGCAGTAAACCCAAAGTGGTATGTTTCTAGTTTTCCATACAAGTATCCAAGTAGGTATGTTATTTGCCATTTGTAAGCTTGAAACTTTTAAAGTTTCTGATTTTTACTGCACATGAAATCCATTCTGTTACAGGCAGAAAACTTTCAGATTTTCCATTTAAGCCTGAATGTAATACCAGAAAAATTTGGTTTCCATATATCCCTCACTACCAAACTGCCTAACACCAGTACGAATCAGTGATGCAAATACTAGAAAAATTTGCTTAAAAACCTATTTATTCCTTCTCACTCAATATATCTGCAGGAGCTAAAATATCTTCTCTGGATAACTCTGGCCTATACTGTGCTATTGTAATTACTTTC
Organism: Grallaria varia; assembly: GCA_013396735.1. Classification (NCBI taxonomy): domain Eukaryota; kingdom Metazoa; phylum Chordata; class Aves; order Passeriformes; family Formicariidae; genus Grallaria; species Grallaria varia. The sequence continues at coordinate 50,301 of VWZG01004809.1, read as the reverse complement.
ACTCAAGGGTAAACCACAATAACCAAATTCATATTCATAGTCTGTCTTTATTTTAGCTGGCTGTATTGTTTCTTCCTTGCCCAGAGGGTTTTCAGAATTGAGCCCAGGCCAGGAAAGAAGGAGAAAGGTGGAGTGTAAGTTTCTTGCTCGTGTAAAAGGTTAGCCCTTGGAGATGGTAGAGTCATGTTGTTTGTTTTAATCTCATCAGGGTCAAGCGGAAAGTAGCCTGTCCTTCAGCTGTGCTACCCTGAAGAGGACTTGCACTTAAGCCTCCAGGGCCTTGTGCAAGGGAGGATTCCTGCCTTTAATCATGACTCACAGGCAGTTAATTGCTAAGCTTACATCTAAGAGACCAAGAAAGGAATTAGTAAGTAGAAGGAATAACCACAAACAGTGATGAATAACGGAGTTCTTTCTTTCTTGTTTGACAACAGCGAGAATATGATGACAGCTACTGAGGCAAGCATGATCATGGCCTGAGAAAGAGGAAAAGAATGAAGAAAGCGACCAAATAAAAATCTATGTTATTCATCCTGTATTTGAATCTTGACAAAAACTACACTGTGGTAGAAAGAGCTCATGGAAGAGAAGAGCTGGTGCTTGATGGTGACAGGGAAAAGATTGTACAGAGGAGATGTTCTTTTCAGATATTTGTTTTCTCCATGAGTTTGTGGGGCAGACTATGTGACAGTGAAAGAATGTGAATTGAAGAGAGAGGAGGCTTACTATTGCAGTGGAAATATAGTCAAGGAACCCATCTGCTGTACTGCAAAATGCAGAGAAGAAAGAAGCAGATGAGAAAGATGTGTGTATGGGGAAGGACAATCAATCTCATGAGGGGTGAAAAAAAAAAAGAACCCAACCAGACCAGTTCAAGGAATAAAGTGAGTGGAGATTGTGAGAAGGAACAGAAAAAGGATGGAAGATTGGAAGGGGAAGGACCTGAGTGTTACACTTGTTCAAAGATAGACTTTTATGATAACAGAAATTTAAAGGCTTATTGGGTGTGCTAGAAATGAAAATTTAAGATAAGGGCTTGTGGCACTAAAGATTACTCATCAAAAATTTATTTGGGGTTCTGATACACTCTTCCCCATTCTCTTATTCTTGCCACTTCCTTGACTGATTCATTATTTCCACAGTGTTGTATATTTGTAGCTCCACACTTAAATTCTCATGTCTGAAATAAAACCGTCATTTAGAGGAAGTTTGTCAGATACCCTGTATGTTTTGGAGCCTTGTTAGAAATGCATAAGAGATAAAGGAGTCTTCATGACCTAGACTCCCCCGTGTGTGGGTTATTTACCTACAAATTATTTGAAATTGCTCTAAAAAAAACCCCTACTTATGTCTTGTCCCACTATTTTTTTTTTATACAATCCTCCCTGGAAGAGGGAAATCAAGCAAATAGCAAGAAAAATGTCAGAGGTTAGGATGACAATAGCAAAGAGAAAGGGTTGGAATAGTGATGGGAGTGTAGCTTAGACTGTAGGGAGCTGAAGTTGAAAGGAGGAGTACTAACTCTGCTAGGGAGAATATCATGTTAACATTGTGATGTTTGTATATCACTGGAGCCCTGGCAACAAAAAGTAGACCTTTTAGGGATAATAGAAGATATGACCGAACAGAATCACACAAATATTAAAAGACTCAAAATGTTTGGGAAGCAAAGGGTATTCATGGAGGATTAGAATTTGCTGTATGATAGATATTAAAGAAACAAACAGCAATGAGAAAGATAAAGTAGAATCTGTTTGAGTCAGTGTTGGAAAATGTGGCAAAGAGCTTCTGTTAGAGAGCATGAAGATGTACTGAAGATGTTTGGGTTCAAGTCTAGAGAGATATAGTTTATAAGATTGTTATGAGAAACACCACTTGGAGCAAAAGTCAGTTGTTAACTACGATTCTTAAGTTCAAAGGTCAAACTTTGAGAAATTAAGGGAAGGAGCTGGTGAGGACAAATGCATCTAAGTAGTTGAGGACTTGCTTGTGGAGAAGGCTTGGCATCTGTCAAATCTTTCTGAAAAAAACATATCTGTAATTCGTATCTCAAACAAGGGTAATTCAGTCCCAGCTGAATAAATAGCTGCTTCAAAAAGGTCGTTTGGAACAATCAAAATCTTGAAAGGAATGGAACAAAATGATTACTTGAAAAATATTAAGAAGGGTAAGAGTAAAGTGAGAATTTTGAGAAGCTCAGCTGAGTTTCCTTACAAAGGAAATTAAAGCAGGGGCTAATGAGAAAGAAGATATGAAAACTAATGTTTCCACATTTGAGATGAAAGCACAAACCCTAACAAATACCCATCTGAAACATCAGAAGATCTTTTTTCATCCAGAAATGTCCATTAATGATGTAGGTAAAAAAATATGAGCTGTAAAATTGAAATGTGCTGATGGCACAAAATAGAGAGACAATTTCAATATGAGAAGGATCAAGACTAGATGACCTTCAGAACCTAAATAATAGAATGGATTCATTTTAATAACACAACATGCAAGGAGACTGATAGCAGTACTTTCTGCTGGGGGAGAGTCTCATTAGTTGGAAGTGACCGTGGGCAGAAAGTGCTCATTGTATTAGTTGATGATCAAGTCATAGATATAATCCAGCTGCAAAAAAAGTTACTAAAATCACATGACATGCCAGGTCAGCTATTTCCATTAGATACTGCAGATAAAAACATTGGTCTCATCTCCTATGAAACAATTTATGTGACTCTGGTCACTATTATTCAGAAAAGGTGAGATCGCACTGCAGGAGGTACAGAAAAGGACTCAAAGGATGATCAGTAAAATGGAGAATCTGTTTCAAGAGAGGAGAATAAAAATGGTTCATTTAGCTTGGTGAAACAAAAAGTGATAATAAGTGTAATTTCAGTCTAGAAACAGTAAAAGTAAGCATCAGTGAGGACAAAAGCTTTTAAAGATAAAAGAAGGCAGTGTGTGAAGAAAAACCGCTGTTAACTGATTGCTGGATGTGTTGAAACATACATAGCTATCACATTAGATAATAAATAGTGCTATTTCTAAGGCACATAAGTGTTCCTTCATAAAATTAGAAAGGAAACTTCATGGAAACAGTAAAATAGTAGATTTGTGCAAGGGGATCTGGTCATGAAAATTAGTTGCAAACGAAACAAAAACTCCAGAAGGGGAAGAACATAAATCTTGTGTAGTCACATGTTTCTTAGTGGTATTTCTACCTTCTGTCAAGGCTGGAACCATTTTCACCCATGTTCAAAATCACTGAAGTAGGTCTATACATTACTCAGTAATCAGCATGATCTATATGTCTGACACCAAGAAAAAAAACCAAACTGTGCGGAGTGTGGTGTATAGGTTGTCTTTGCATAAACTGAGGGGAAAGGAGAGTTTTTTTCAAAATCCATTTTCAGGTGCAGAAAGGAGCAAATGAATGATGAGGGAGGATAGCACATTTGAAAATACAGCCTTGGTTATGCCTTGAACTGTTTTCTCAAAAAGAAATCTTCCAAAATATTTTCAGAGCTATCTTAAAAGCAAGGGAGTGGCTATGTTCTCATTTTACATAATTTAATACAAACCACAATGCTCATACCAGTAATTAATGGTGCCTTTCTACCTTTCCAACTGTCTTTTCTGTTTATCATTGTCCTTTGTTCACTTCCCAGTGCATGCTGCCTGAATCCTCAATTGTTTTATTCTCATTGAATCTAACAGAGTTGTAGCTGTACTTTAAAAAATAATTAGAAGAAAGAAAGGGTTTCCTGGAGATGGAATTGTTTTTCTATCATTTTACTCTTCTCTTTGTTCCCTTCCCCATTTGACAAGGTAGGCATTTAACTTAAGAGGGTTCCACAGACACTTTTTTTTCCCCCTCAATGGTTGTTTTAATCTTATGTCTAAGAACTGTATCTTTTTGATGAGCATGGAAGAAAGGGATTGGGCATCAGAATATGGCAGTTCTTGTGAACAACTTTGATAGGGAGAGGAAAGAGTTTATTTAAAATGACAACTGTGACTATCCTGCTGATAGGTAATGAAAGAATTTGCTTGTAGGTGTGAGGGCAGTTAAAAGAGTATTTTGTTTTCCATGTTGATCTGCATTCTGCATGCCTGACTCTTTGTGATTTAGCTGTTTTGTAACCAGCTTATTACTTAGTAGTGACACACAGCTCTTCCCTGTGATAAAGCATAAAAATGCTTATCAACAATAAGGTTTACAGCAACATATTTATTTTTAAAAATCATATTTCATTGATTTTTTCAGCAAATTAATACTGAAAACCTTTGATATAATACAAATTCTGGTGTCAATAGAAGGCATAAATGTTCTGTAATCTATTACCATTCTCTGACTGATGATGAACTACATGTACTGCCTATTGCAGCAATATTGATTGCAATCAGATGATAAAAATCATTGCTTGGAGAAAGAAATCACTGCGATGAAAATGAAAAGATAGAAATGTAATGAATTCTTAATTCAAAAATGATTTCTTAGAATAAAATCAAAAACTCATAGCTGAGAGTTAGCCATGGAAGTAACAAAATGCTGAAAAAGTATAAACAGTTTAAATTAAAATTTGTTTCAAACTATGTATTTACCTTCAACAGCCATCCCACACTTTTCATTAACATTCCTTATGCTACAAATTTTCCTCACTCAGAGCCTTAGATTTACTTACAATTAATTCACTGGTATAGTGATGGAGATTCTTGCTGGAATGCATTAACTTCCTCTGTTAAATCCCCCCTCAGGCAAACCTCTTGAAAAATATTTCCTTTGTCTAGGACACACGGTTTAGTAGCTCTCTTCTTATAGCAAGATAGCAGTTCTTTTGCAGTGATTTATGCATACTATTCAAATATAAAATCTGCATTAAATTACGTTACATTAAAAGATCTGAGACACGCATTCTATTACTTAGGCACCATTGTGCAACAAAAAATGTAGGTCTGATCCCGTTTCCTTTTAAGCCCGTGCTTACAGAAACACTGAATCATTGCAATGTGGAGTTGCAATAATGTAGCATTACCAGAAGCTGGGTAACTTTTGGCATACAGGAATGGAGGCGGGCATGTACACCTTTTGTATTTTTATTAATCATACAAACAAAGTTGCTATGTGCTATTTCAAAAGAAGTAGGATCAGGACTTCTGCAGGGAAGATTTCATAGACTCTAAAATAGCCTGTTTCAATGCTTCGCAATCTGAACTGGTTGAATGGATTCATAATACCCGACTTAAGTCTCAGCTGGAAATTCGTCAGATCTTTGTTCTTTTAGTTGTCACAGTGGAACAATAGGCACCAAATCTTTTATGTCAGCTTACTATATTTTTGAGTGCTACTATAAGATCCCACCTTGAGCTCTTTATTTTCCAGTTTGCTGTCCTATTTCTAAGCCACATAGACCTCGTTCCTTCAGCTTTCCTCACAGGTGATATTTCCTAAACTCTCCTTGCTGTCAGACGTGTCCCCTGCCCCCCACAATGAGTTGCAATTTTTCTTTCTTGGAGCACAGTGACCAGTGTTGAACCCAGTACTGTATCTGCTGAGACTTTGCCAGAGTTGAGTTAAGTGGAATAATTACTCTTGGTGTTGACTCAGTTTGTGAACTTCCACATTATTTTCTGCCCACACATTCGTCATCTATTTTATATTTAACTTTCTGCCCTCATTAGATTTCTCTTTCCAAAGCATTGCCTGGTTTGTAATTTGTCTGGTTGATTTTAGGCTGCTCCCTCAATTTCTGTGGCCTGTTTTTAGTGCCATTTCCATCCCTGAAAGCACTTCATGACTTTACCCAAGCTGATGTCACTGCCAAACATGTCAGAGCACATACATGCCATCACCCAGGCTGTTAATGGATGTAGGGTGTAAAAATGGCCCCAGCATGACATCCTGTGGCACTCCTCCTGAGAAACCTTCCTAGAATGACAGCAAACCATCAATTACTACACTTTGAGAACAATTTTACAAATATTATGCACCTACTGGGTTGCTGGTTACCTCTGGAATGCACTCTCATGGCTTACTTAGGAAAATGCTCTGTGGAACAGTGTCAAAAGCTTGTCATTGTCAAGATGCATCATATCTGCTATTTGCACTTATTTGTTAGAGCAATTATCCTGTCAGAGAAGGAGATTAGCATCAACTGATATGATTCTTTTCATGACTAACCCATTTCAACTGTTTTTTCATAATTATCGTAAGCTTCCAAGTATTTACAAATTTTTTATTAATGATTTGTTCCATTTCAAAGGGTAAAAGTTAGATTTACAATATAAAATGCTCTAAGTTCTTTATCCTCTCTTTTAAAAATAAGCGTTGTATTTATACTTTTCTAGGGTTTGAACCTTCCATGCTTGCTGTTATTTCTTGAAAATGATCATTAATGATTCAAACTTTACTTTAGTTAGTTCTCTGAATGTTCATGGTGAATTTTGTTACAGCCCACTAACTTACACTTTTTTTTTTTTCCCTGAAGTATCATGGGATCAAGGGTTTGGACTCTTTAAGCTTGTACTTGACAATCCCAATACCATTCTCCAACATGTGTGCTTAGTGTCAAAAAATTGTTGTAATCAGCAAAGCGTGTGTGCTTATGTACACCCCTGCTCAGCCAACGTGTAAGTACATGATTAAATGCTTCGGAAATCACTGGGATTTGCTACATTACTGAAGTTAATGAGACTTCACACCAGCGGCTGCTCTGCAAACAACCGCAGACTGCTCAGCTGGGGACCTGGTATGATCCCTTGTCCTGGATTGTATGTGAGTGTCTGATTGCTGTTGGAAATTATCTCTCTGTCTGCATACTGGGATAGAAGGAAAGGGTGTGTTGGTGGGGAAGGAGAACAGAGGTGAGCAGAGTACCGCTGGGTGTTGCATGCCGAGGTGTGACATTAGGGTGTGTTCCAGCCCATCCTCAAGCGCTGATCCTTGTCTTTGGCTGTCGGCAGACTGATCATGTGAGCTCCACTCCGGGCAGAGACACACGTGCAGAGCGCCTAAGCTGTGCTGATCCTGAGTACAGAAGCAATCCAGTTGCACCAGGATGTCTCTGTGACTCCAGTGACAAGCCTTGCTTATCAGCTGAACTTCATAGTTCAGATACGGCAGCACACTGCTGTGTCTGAACTGGCGTGTTGATTACAGGGCCATACGACCCCAGTGGATGTCCTGGCGACATTCGGTGCCTGCAGAATGCCTCTAGATCCTGTGTTGATACCTGTCTTGGCCTTTTTTGACCTGCTTTCAGAACCTCAGGGTCTGTAGTGATGGTCTGACAAAAGCTGTAGTGGTTGAAATAGAAAATAGATAGAGTGAATTCAGGTGGGTTGCTAAAAAGTGAGGGTTTGGTATTTTGGGGCTTGCTAGGAGCCTTATCTACATGCCTATATCTGAGACAGATGTCTAGGTTCCCTTAATAACCAAGGGGAGCAGTCACTTCATCTTGGCCTGAGATAGCTGTCAAAAATTGGTCTAAAAGGGCCTTTTTTACCCCCTCTTGATTTTCAGGGAATCTAGAAAGTCAGCTCACCTGTCTATATGGTATTGCAGCTGCCTGTGTTTGATCAGACAAATCTCAGGGTCATTGAAGTACATTTTGCAAAATACATGTAGCCATACCCTCAAAGTCACATTCCAAATAGTGTAAATAATGAAAGTATCAATTCACATTCACGTCTGCTTTTTTTTCTCATTTCTCTTCCCTACTCTTTCATCTGCATTCAATTTTATTTTGTTAGACTTTAATTTGCTAGACTGATGATTCACTTTCTCCGTGGTTAGTGGTTGCTCATTCCTCATTTGTAGCTGGCACTGATTGCAATTTTGTATGTAGGAATTGGTTGAGTGGGAGGGAAAGCATGTGCATGGATTTGTATTTCTTTTTGCAAGTATTTGCTAGACCATGTTACACCCTGGTCCTGAAGGCTCCACTTTTGTTGGATGTTACATTTTAATTTTAGGCTCCCAGAGATTTTGCTCACACAAACTCTTGCAAAGCCATTGGTTCTTTGGTACCTTGGGTTAGCATCCAGAGAATAATTACACATTTTTCTCTAAGAGATTTCTTACAATTTTTTGAGAAAATAGATGTTTTGGCAAAAAGGATTTTACAGAGATCAACATGCAACTTCACAAAATCATTACACCAGATTACCAGGATTAACAAGCATTGCTATAGTAAGGAACTTTTATTACACCCAGCAAACAGAAACTCCATGCAACTTAGGTGAAGTACCTACACTTTACAGGAAGTAAGTGTTTAAGTTACCCACAAGAGGAAGCAAAGAATAAAGGAGGAGAGATTAAGAGAAGGAAAGGAAAGATGGATAGATAGAGAAAAACACAGTTACCCCTCAGAAGGTCACACTCACAGCTTTGAGAAGACCTCCTGCTGCCTCCTTATCTGCTCTGGTCACTGTGGTCACTCCCTCCAGGTGGGACCTTTGGTTCACTGACCACTCCCAGTTCCCTTAGCCTGAGTGAGGGGTGCCACAATTAATCACAGGCTCCAGAGGGTGTGGTGTAGATGAGTTACCAAGCGGACCTTATTGACTGACAGGTGCCCCGTGCGGCCTTCGTGCCGTGGCTGATGACACAAGTGGCCGTCTTGGCTGACCATGTGGACACTGCAAAAGGCTTGGTGTCCCCCCCCCCCCCCCATACACAAACACAAACACATGCACATGCCCCCACACCCCCACAAGGTGGTTCTGACCCAATAACAACTGTTCTGGTTCACAGACAGACCACCACCCATCTACCTTGTGACCCAGCACTGGTTCACAGACAGCAGGATGAGTAACTAACATAAATTGAAGGCAGTAACAGAGGACCCTTTTGTACAACTTGGGAAACTGAACCCATCACTCACTACATTCCCTGTCCTGCCTGTTTGCACAGAGCAATTCTGTAAGTTGTGCTCTGAAGACTGATAATCGCATGTTTGTGAGTACTAATTCATGATTTGCTTAATATACCTCTTTAAGGCATACCACGATGGGTATCAGGTCTGAAAAAGTTCCCAAGGATGTTGCTGCCTCTGTTTCACTGCACATTGAAGCAACATTGGTGGAAGAGCTAAAGCAGGCAGCCCAGACACTGTTAAAGCACAGAGATACTGGCACTGAGCTTTACTCTTCCCTGTCAGAGTGAGCTGATTTCACACACACAACCCTTTAAACAAATAAATCAATGGTAAACTTGTGACCTTATTTGCTGAAATGAATCAGTTGCATTGCCATGTTCTGTAGCATATTAAACAGCAGCAAATCTGTTTTCACTGGCCAGTGCACGCTTCAGTGCTGCGGTGAAGCTCTGGTTCAGTTTGACAAGGCATATCAAACTTAAACATTTGTTCCCTAGTCTTTCCTTGGTATTACTTGATACTAGCCACTAGAAGTAGCAAAGCTGTGCTATTTCTGAATTTCCCATCTAAGATTAAGATACAGCATTTTAACTATTAAAAAAACACCTGCCTAAACAGCTGTAAAGGACATCCCCAGGGAAAAAAAAATACAGTCGATTATTAAATGGGGACATTGAAATGTTTTTATTAGCTTGCTAGCCAAAAGCTCTGATTGCCTTTTTACAGTAGTGTGTAGTGCACTCTGAGTCATCAACATCCTGAAGGTTGGAGCTGAAGGTGTGCTTTCCTCCCTTTTCTAACTTCCTGGTTGGGCTGTAGGAAGTTACAGAGAACTTCCAGTTACATCATGGACCTCAGATTGTCTAAATGTAAAAGAAAAAGCTATTATATCCATTTCAGGCCTATTAGATAAAAGATTAAAGATGCTTTGGAATGCATTATTCTGATCAATTGAGAATATCTTTAAAAAATGGATAGAACTATCTAAGACAGCTTTCTTAACCTGCGTAACCAGTGGAGAGGACCTAGGAATTGCAGGGCATCACCCATTTCATTTTAAGGAGAGTGCTAAGATAGAGTGGACACCCTGAATATGCCTGTCTTTCCACTGACCATAGAGGTAGCCAGGGCAACCAGCTTGGACATCAGCGGTATGTACTGCAGATGTCTAAAGTTGGGTGGGATTTGAATCCCACTGTGGTATCTTTTCTCCTTCTGTGTACTTGCACAAGGGTAAAATATCAATATTCTATCCATCTTGACATCTTATTGAAATGCACACAGAAAGTTGTGTGAACAAAATAATTTTTGAGCCTTGAAGCAGGGATTGAGCCTCTGAAATATTTCCCACTGCATTTCTCGTGTCTGGAAAGAGGACACATGCACAATCTAGCCCATTTGAACTAGGAAATTTTGTCTAATAATTTCTCAGCTCTTTCATTTTATATTCTAAACTTACTTTAAGAAATAGCATGGATCACAAAAGAATATAAAATAGCAACTTTTAAATTTTTACTGGTTTTCAGACCTCCTTCCCTGCCCTCTCCCTCCCCCAAAATTTACAGCTGAGGCTTTTTCAGTATAGTTAGACAGACATTTACGTTAAATTTGAGATGTAAATTTGATGGATTGCTGGCCCCTGAGGACAGCCATATAATGTTGCCAGCAGCAAATGGCTACTGTTCTGCCTTGTGAGAGTGGCTGCATTTCAACAATGCGGGAAATCAACTCTCAGTATCCAGCTTTCAAAGCACTGTAAGATCTATTTTGAAGTGTTATTATGTAAATGGAAGCCCTTTTTATTTCTGATAGACAACTGTATGGAGGTGAGCAACACTTTCCACTATGGCAGTAATTATAATGCTCCAGCCCATATTCCATGTGCGAAGCCACACTGATAGCCAAATACCATGTTTGATTCCTTTTATTAATTGCTCTGGAAATCTCTCCCAAATGTGAACCAAATGCTACACACAGTTCTTCCAAAGGGGCAGGTGGCTCTGGGAAGGGTTTGCTTACACATGTGATCAGATCAGTGAGTGTGGGACCAGACCTGCTGTACAATGTAGTCCTAAGGCCTCATCCAGAAATTCTGGTGAAGCCCAGACCACTGGTCATTGATGTCTTAAGAAAAATGCCTAAATGGGTGTAACAGAAGTAGTTTAGTGGAACGGCTTTACTCTTCCAAACCCAGTATGAAATAGTGAGTTCTCCAGGGCAGGGGACCATCTCTGTTTGTTTTCTGTGTGGATTTCTTAGGTGCTGCTGCAATGTGGAACCTCAGTATGGTGAATTTTGTGCTCAGCCAAATTACCTGGCAGCCAGCTTTCTCTGTGCAGTGACAGTAGAGATGCTAACAGCAACCTGGTAATGATTCTCATGGTAACGTGGTAGAAATAAGCTGTTTAATTCAGAAACGTTTTTTCAGCTAAGTTTCTATGTCAGTGCATTTTTTAGTATCAACAGTGTGGACTACTTCTTCCTTGCTGCAATTTCATTGGAATTTGAGGAACTTAGGCATTTTTTCTGCTTTAATTTGTAAAAAGCAAGAAATACAGTTCTATGAAATATGAAAGCAATTAATAATAGAAACCTCTGTCAATAGAAGAGGTGATTCAATGAGCATATGAAAATGTTCCGATTTGGGGCTAGAGAAAAGTAGTGGCTAATTATCTGAACAATTGTGACTGTATAAGAATGCAAATTGCTGAAATTGCTAATTGTATAAATGAGACATCCTGCATTATTGAGCAGCCTTCTTTGTTTTAGCTGCGCTAGAACTATAAATTTCACTTTTACATTTTATCAGATCTAAACTCACATGTAACAAACTGCTCATATGTTTTTTGTGATTTTTTCATAAAAAAAAAAAAAGGTAAATGTTTATGTTTATGTTAATTTGTTTAAAATAAGGCCGCATTATCTATCTCTGATGGGCTACCCTTATGGGACTACCTTTATGGTGCAGGAACATATCCATTGACATAATCAGTTTGACTGATAAACTGTGTAGTTTAGTGTTTTACCTCTGTCTGATAGTAAATACTTAATGTTTCAGGAGTCTAACAAACCTGGTTACTTCAACTCAGCCACGTTATAAGTAAGAGGAATAGACCTTCCTGACCTTGTGAGCTCATTTAGTCATTATATGAGGTGTAGTTACTTTTGTTAATTGAAAGTAGAATAAAAGAATATTCAAATACAGTCTCTAAAGGCCTTGAGGTTAAATCTACATGTTAATGACATTTTGTTTGCTGTTTCACAATGCTGTGAGAATTGTAATATTATCTAGTCTAAGTTTGCTCAAAGGAACTGGATTTCGAATAAACCTATTCTAAAAAGAAGCATGAAAACAGACCTAAACACAAGCCATCATCCTATTAGTATCAGAAGTTGCCCAGTAACAAGCAACGAATAAACATTGACAATTTACAGTAAGAAAGGGGAATCAGGTATATCTATTCCTTATAATCTTTCTAGTTTTCATTAGTCGCACAATTTTTACTCAGTTTTCATGAAATAATGTTTATTTCACTTGTTTCTGAAATATCATTATCTGTAATATTAACTCCTTTAAAAACCAAAAAAAGATATGTATTAGTGAACCCTCTTTATGGTTTTAAAATAGGAGAGGCTTTTCAGTCAATTATTTATGTGCAATAAGTACTGAAAACCTTATTATCTCAGAATAATCAATGTTTGGTTGAAGCTTGAGAACACTAATAGCTAATCTTAAAAGTCCTGATCCAGTGTCATTTGAAATAATGGCATAACTCCCATCAATTTTAAGCAAAGGGGGATGAGGCCAAGAAGTATTGTTTTGAGAGCTAATTTTAGATAATCAGTTGAAAACATCTGTAAAAGAACAAAAAATTTGACTTTCACTCTCTGCATAATACGGTATGAAGCTTTTCAGCAGGCAGAAGTTCTTAATGATGTGTATCTGTATTTTCTGTTGCCTTGGGGAGCCTTTTTCACATGTATATACACTGAGCTGGTGTTACTGTCTCTGGGAATAGATTAATAGCAGCTGAAAAAATTTGGAGCAAACTGTAAAGGAGTAGGAAGACTCAGCGAAATACTGAAATACCTGGCTATGTTTTTGTTTAACACTCAAGTTATTATTTTTTTTTTTCCCTGAATCCCTGCAATTTTTTCTCTCCCAGGATATGCTCTCGCTCATTCTGGTGGGGTCTTTTGTTGTTCTCTCTCCTCAGCAACTCTGATAATTTGCCTATGCCAGTGTAGAGAAGCTTGTGGTGTGTGGGAGCCGCTCTCCTCCTGGAACATCTGGAAGGTAGCATGGGAAATTAAGGACGTGACACCACGATGCAAGAGACAGTACCAGTGCGTACCAGTGCTTCAGGATGCCTTCTGGTGTAGGGTCTGCTGCAGGCTCAGACTTGTGGCTGTGATGTCAACCTCTTGGGCAGGGCTGGACAAAGATGCCAAGGAGGTATACAAAGTGAGAAGGAAAGAGGAGTTTCTGGCATTTGGTGAGCATTTTTTTCCTCTCAGATGGAGGGCTGCTGTTTTCTGATTTTGCACAAATTATGAAGGGAGGATTTGGGCTGCATTTGGAGGAAGTTCTGAAATGTAATTTAATTATTGTTGAAAAAAAGTCCTCCAATGCTCAACGTGTTTATTCATCTGAGCCAAAAAGGCTATCAAAACTTGATCTTAAAGGTTGTTTTTTCTCATTTGCTTATCTACAAAAATTAGGAAAACCAATAAGAAAGGAATATATGGTTCTGATGAACACAGCAGTAATTAAAAAAAAAAACAAAACCAAAACTTGCTGGTGTGCTCTCTACTGTCTTTTCTGCTAGGGTAAGGTATAGTAAACCTTGTATTGCCCTTACTAAAAGTAGGCAGATTTTGTTTAATAGTGCTAATCTGTGGCCACACTTGGAGGGTGTGTTTCTGTTTATTGATTAAGTAGACTTATTTTGAATAGAAGTGTTTGTTTTCTGAAGCAAGGGAGCCCTTTCCCAGTCTTTTACTGACGGTGGGTGTCAGTGCTGAGTGGCAGAGCAGAAAAGCTTTCCTTAGCGAGGAAGAGGCAGCATCAGGAAGCAGCCCGCAGATAAGCAGATATCACTAAGTAGGGAAGTAGGACAGATACCCCGAGACAGCATCTGGCAGAGCAAGGGAAGAGACACGAACTCTCCTTTCCAGAGAAAGCCAGAGAAGGAGCTGAAGGGACCCAGCTCCCAGAAAAGCACAGGAAGTTCTGAAATTCCATGATATTTAGGTGCAGAGCTCACACTGATTTCAGTCTTAACAAGTGCTATATTTAGTTTCACTTATGTTCCTTAATAGAGTCCCAGTCCAATTTTGGAACATAGTGGCCTCAAAGAAACTAGACAATTTTAGTAGTTTGTTGCATTTTTCCAAGGCAGAATGGCATAATACTGGTCTTGGCAAAGCATATTCGATGGTCCATTTTGATGTACATATTTACCTGTATTTTCATCCACATATTTGTATAGACCATAAAATGATCATATTGGTATGGCAAAAAAAAAAAAAGAAGTGAGAGCAAAGGGATTTAGGAATATCTTTTATAATAAACTGTCCCCCACCAAAACAGTAAGCTGCATTCTCTCATTTCTCATTCAGTCACACATTAAGACAGATTTGACCAAGTATTTTTAGTTGGAGATTTGGAGCGGCTAAAGTAAGAAATCCTCTTAATAAAAATAGGAGCTTTTTTTAAACTATCTTTTATACCAATGTAATTCCATTGACTTCACAAGATTTATTCCTAATACATTCAGAGAGGGAAAGAGTACCAGGTTGTGAGGACTTTCATTTTTCTCTTTTGCTGTGGGGTAACATTGTCATGGTGCTGGAGTCTTTCTAAAGAAATAAATATTTTGCACAGCTTTTGCTTTTTACTAGTTGATGTTATGCTACAATACATAGGTAAATAAGCACCAAATATGAATATGCAATAAAATAATTACTTATTTTCCTGATTATGAAGATAGTTTTCCAGTTTTTGTGAAGCATCACAGGCCATCCTGTGTTTCCTGTATGACTGCAAGCTGGGATGAGTATGAAATGGGAAGACAGAGGCACACTATAATCTTCAGCAATTTTCATCAATTTGTTTTGCATGACAAGAAATGTTAAGTTTCTGTCTTCCAGGGGAACATTTCTCAGTAAACTATGTTTACCCACAGCTTTCAAATTTCAGCTGTATGGTTTTGTTATTAAATTAAGCGAGGGAGAGCAATTGTAGGGAGAAAGACTTTTTTTTAATTTATCTTTTATTAGACCAGTACATATTGTTCAAAATACCAGACAAGCTTACAGGTGCAGAAATCCGTCTTCAGTTGTGAAAGAGAAGCCAATTTCAAGCTGGGGACAATTGTTTTGAGTTTAACTTTGTTACAGTGATCGGTTGAACAAATGGAAGAGAAAACCATGTCTGACACCTTGAAGCATATAAGGTTGTTAATGAAGACAGAGGTGATAAGGTTCCCATAAATGTGTCTGAAATAGCTAACAGAGTCTGTGGGTGTTGTCGTTATTAAAAAGAGAGTCAAGGCAAGGGATAAGGAAACTGAACAGCAGAAATTTGCACAGGTGGGATTCACTAAATCCAACTATACAATAAACATTTTGTAAGAGACTGATTGTTTTGCAAATCAAAACCTCATTTTTGTAGGAACACAAGAAGCTGTAGGGGGTCTCTTTCAGTATTGCATCTCCAACAGTGTGTGACACAAAGCAGGTGCTTAAAAGGTAATTTTAAGGCTTTAGATGTTTAGGAATTTTTTTAAACTGTAAAACATTTGCCAAACCATTTCTATGGGTAGGACAGGGAGCAGTCCAAGGTAGTTACCCTGGCCTCTCAATGATGAAAAATAGTTGAATTGGAAAAGTGCATAATCTTGTATTGAAATAGTTGTTTAGGGCTATTTCTCTCCATTGATTATAAAGGCAGTCCTGAGTGAGTAACTAGGGTTTAGACAGTTAACTTCTGCAGTGAACTTCTGACACATGAAGTGAACCTCCCTCAAGTCTCCAGAACTTGAAAACACAATATGGCCTTGAGCACTGACCCAGGACTGTCAACATTGCCAGGGGCTGTTTCCAAGAGGCATTTGGATGTTCACCTCACCTTTGAGGAGAGGAAGGGAAATGTTGAATGGATGCAAGCCTTTCTGTGCTGCTTGGCCTCGGTGCCAAGGCAAAGTGGGACCCATCTTATTTAGCCAGCATCAACACAGATTCTGCCATTTGAAATTGAGGACTGAAATTGAGGTCCCTAAACTTTAAAATCTGCACCCTGGTGCAGAAATGCCTCCATTGCATTAACTTTAATTTAAAAAGAAGATAAGATGTTGCCAGAAATCTGAGCTTTATAGAGGTGATTGTGCTATGTTTACCCATGTATTCATTTTTTGGACATTAAATTCAAATGGAGATTATTCTTCCAAATGTTTGCATAGATCCCTGCTACTCTTTATTTTTTATTCTCTGCTACAACAATGCCATTAGTGTCAAAGTGTTTCATGCTGGGTTTTTTTAGTAGTATTCTCCAATTTAATAAGAAGTGTTAGAAAACCTTAATACTTTGTCCTTTTTTAAAAGTGAGATCCTGTTCACTAAAAACTACAGCAAAAAAAAAAAAAAGGATGTTCAGTGTTTGAGTTCCCCCAGGAAACTCATACAGCACTGAGTTTGTGCTCTCAATATGACCTTTCTTTCATTATATAAGAAAAAGAATAATCTTTATGAAAGTCAGGTTGAAGATATGATCAGCATGGTGGGCTGGTAATTACATAAAGTGATGTTCAGTCATTAGAGAAAATGTACAGTTGATCCAATGGCTTAGATGTGGGCGAGCAATATGATCTAGCTTTTACTGATATAAAAGAAGGATGCAACTTTTTCATGCATCAGTTTTGGGAACTTACATCCAGGCATCAAGGACAGCTCACCTTCAAACACCATCCTGTAGTTTCTCTGATTCTTGTTGAACAAAAGAGGTAATATATTTTTAATTTTTTATTACTGTTAAAGAGGAACAACTGCGCTTTTTTTTGGCATTCTTTTTTGTTTCTCTCCATTTCATTCTCTTTCCCTTCTGCTTCCATTCTGTTAAAGTTTTTACTTTGAAAATTAACTTAAATGTTACTTTAGGACTGAAACATCAGTGCTTGGGGTGAAACTAGTTTTGTAAGTAAGAGAAAATGAGGTTCTAGAATTGGATTGCAGCTAACTGTTAATAATATGTGATTTCTGTTTGGGTCCAGTAATTTTTTGTTAGCTAACTTTGTGTTTTTCTCCTGCTCAGTGGTGTTGCTGTGAATTGTCAAAAATCACACAACCTGTGGTACTAGCACACCTTTTAGTCTTTAAATTTCCAGTCATAACCAAATATGTTAAGAGAAGGAAAAAATTGTTAATGAAGATTTTTAAGCCTTCAGCAGTTTGCAAGAAGGTCAATGTGTGCATGACATGGGGCTGCAAGTGAAGTGCTAGCAGCTGTAGTTCATTGTTGCTGTGACACAGCTGTATCTCATAGCCAAGCATCCCAGAATGAAATGAACATAATACGTAGAGTGTTTGCCTGCTGTTGGGTATGACAGCACCACTATCACCCTATGGAAAGGTACAGAGGGACATCTTAAGTTTATGCTGAAATCGTTAGGCTATTACATTCAGTCAGTGCAAAGGATGGCCCTTGAACAGAGCTCGCTGCCACGTCTGTGTCAGGACATGGACCACAGAGTTAGATGAATGATTCTGATCCAGTGGAACTTCATGTGAATGTAAAGCACGCACAGAGTACCTGAACAGAAGACCTGTTTGCAAATACAGGTGATTGCCAGTCTTTTCTAACTGATAACACAATAACTTATTTACAGAAAAGACAAGGTATTGTAATAATGAGGTGAGACTTTAACTACTGGGGAAGACTTAAAATTACCATCTTTCCAAAGAGCAGCTGAAATTTGTGCATTACATGATGTTGCAGTAGCTTAAGAAAGATAATATTTAAAGAACAAAGGAAAAGCTTCCTTTCATTTGATGGTGAGATGAAATGAACAGTGTAGACACTAACTGGGTTAACTACATGGACACAGTCAGAAAACTAAGTAAAACCATCTGGCAAAGCAGCTATTGCACTGGAAAGGTAGAAAGATCACATCTGCGGTTTATTGACAGGTCTCTTTGGTGGTTTTGTATGAGCCTGACAGTCTGACTCAATAGAGGAAGTACAAAACTGCAATTTCAATTCCCCTTTTGGTTAATGTAATATAAAAAACTTCCCTCTGGGATTCCCTCAAACCCTTACAATGTACCAAGTTATAGCATTATGTGTTCTTAGAAAGACTAGGATGAAGCATGCCACTGTGCCTTCAGCAAAGAGCGTGAAATAACAGGTTAATCATTCAAGGGCTGTGGTGTTATTCCTGTGGCTGGCATCCTGTTGGAGTCATTGAAGTATCCAGGTTATCAAAAGGCTCCAGATGATGTGGAAACAGTTCTTTTGGAAAAGGGTGTCTGTCTTCTGCTGATGCATGAGACACTCCAGCTGGCTTCTTGCACTCTGGGGAAGGTCCTCTTGGATGGATGGAGTTGTGACACAGTGCAGGCAAGTCTGCCAGCAAACATGCATTCTCTATGGGGCTGGAAAGAGTATATACGGAAAACAACACTCAAAAAAGCCTTATTTGCTGGAAGGAGTGATCTAGCCAATCAATTCATCCATCCATAGATGCTGCTGAGCTCAGTGCAGTTTCCAAATGTTTGGAGAGACCATGGGATATTGTAGACCTGAGCAGTGTGAAGGATCACCTTTTTCCTGCAGACACAGCTTCAAGGGAACAGGGCCCAGAGAGCAGTCAGCTGCTTCTCAGGAACCTGACAGCCATGTTCAAAGCTTTCATGGGGCTGCTGTGTTAATGGCATCCAGTTTCCTTTGCCACCATGGACAGGTGTAATCACAAGACTATTTCTTGTATTTATGTTTTTTCTGATAAAAGCCCAAGCAGAGATGAATAACAACAACAGGTTGCATACAGTCTCCATGCATATCTGCATTGAACTGGCTTCTTGGTATATCTTCCAAATGCTTATTTCCAGTGCTACCACAATTGTTTCCAATGTTTTTTCTTTGTGATCATTATCATCTTCTTTGAACTCCTGTATCCTCTGTTTTCTGCCAGCATGAACTGACTCACTGGACAGGTGGGAGGGAGAAGGCAAAGTTACTTGTACCCAGCACCCAGCCTTGCCACCTGTCAACCACAACCTTATCATTCTCTTAGCCATTCTGTTTAGCTGGGCTTCAAATCATTCTCTTTCTTCTATTTTTTTTCTGTATTAATGAGAAAGATGCATGTTTCCACTGCCTTTATTAATTGCGCTGGAAAGCATTGCACATCAGTCTTGCTCATAAACTGTTTCTCTCCACTTTCCTAACCCTAGTCAGGCAGGGGCCATGTTCTTTTCATCCTGCCTTTAGTCTCAGCCTCATATGCCAGGGTAATATCTTCTGCTAATTGTTGCAAAGATGGAGCTCTCTTTAATTTTATTTCCTGGTTTCAAAGCTATGTTGTAGGGCTTGTGCTCTGCTGCCTTCTGAACTGCCGCCTTTGAGGACTGCATTTCATATCTGTTTAATCAATAAACCAAGTCCTGCTGACCTGGCGTAGCAGCCCCACATCCCCATATATCTTTGGGAATTCATGCAGTGATGAAGCATCACTCTGCTGATCAATACTCTCTTTGTACACATCCCAGCACTCCAGGTTCACTCTCAGACAATGACATCAGGATTCACTCCTTGACCACCTCAGGTTTGCCTCTCCCTCTAGATGGGAGCAGCCATTATTTGAATATTTGGATTATTGTGGCAGCCCTTGCAGGGATTCTGCTGGGTATGTGCAAAATCTGCAAAGAAAAACACTAGCTTTAAGTGAAGGCTGTCTTCATTTAATTATATTTGATTTTCTACTGTCTTTCCTGGTCAGGGTTGGCAATGCCTTCTTGATCAGTATAGCATGTTGAAATAACCTCTACACCATATCTCTAGATTGATTTCTGTGTCACTGGCATTATTGTCCTTCTCACTGCCACCTCACTTTTAGAAATATTTGGGACCAAAATTTGATCTGCCCCTGGAGAAATTTATAATGGAGAAGGAGCATTGGCTGGTGTATTTGGAAGAAGAGCTCATAAGTAGTTAAGGATTTAATGTTTGGGTGGGTTTTTTTTGGAGGTTTTTTCCTTGCTAAGCACCATAGCTTTCAGTATCTAAAATGTATATATCAGTGTTTTCAGCCTGGGGCCTTGTCCTAGACATCAGTAATTAGCATATCATGCTCTTGTGTGCCAGTTTCAGTCTTTTAAAGTCAAGGGATGAGGTGATCTATGCAGGCATAGAAGAAACTGTTCAAAAGGTCCAGTTGGAAGAGTCTGGAGGAACTCACGTGACAGTTCAGTCACAGCCCAAACAAGTTGTGGGCTAGCTCCAGGCATGGGCTGGGATGGTAAGTGCAGAGTTGGAGAGATCTGCATGATCAGATAATATTTCTGAGAAGGCAGGTAATTAATTCTGTGATTAGGAGCTGTGGGCTTAGGATGCTGCATGGTGTGCTTGGCTGAAGCCAGTCAAGAAGAACTGGAACCGGTGAACAAGGCCTTGTTGCACTTCCACAGCCAAGCACCCGCTCATGAAGTTGAAGGTGTGCTGCTGTCTCTGCCACCTGCATAGGATGCCCTAGTTTGGTAATTCAATACTTCAGCATCCTTTATGCAGCTCTGTCCCCTGTGGACCAAATTACTTCACCGTAAGTAATTAATTTCTAAAGGAAGGACTCAAGTCTATGCTTTAGAAGAAAACAATTTTTAAGGAGGAAAGTCTGCAAATCAGTAAAATAAAGCCTAAAAGAAATCCTGGTCCTGTGGTGGGATGGAGGAGAGAATCAGAAGAGTAAAAGCAAGAGAACTCTTGGTTTGAGATACAGACAGTTTAATAGGTAAAGCAAAAGCCACACACAGAGGCAAAGCAAAACAAGGAATTCATTCTCCACTTCCCATGGGCAGACAAAGGTTCAGCCATCTCCAGGAAAGCAGGGCTCCATCACATGTAATGGTGACTTGGGAATATGAAAGCTGTCACTCTGAATGTTCATCCCCTCCCTTCTTCTTTCCCCAGCTTTATATGCTGAGCACAACCCCATATGGTATGGAATATCCCTTGGATCAGTTGGGGTCAGCTGTCCTGGCTGTGTCTCCTCCCAAAACCCTGTGCACCCCTAGTCTTGTCACTGGTGGGGTGCAGTGAGAAGCAGAAAAGGCCCTGATGCTGTAAAGGAGTCATTCCTGTATTTTCCATGGTTTTCAATCAAAATCCAGAACATATCCCCACAGTAGCTACTATGAAGAAAATTAGCCCGGTCAAAACCAACACACCAGTCTACCAAAAGTATTGAACAGTTATGACATTTGAAACTTAGGTGCTGTGGCTGATGTTACTATTCAGAAAAAAAAAAAGAATCATTAAGGCCAGAAAGAATAGCACATTTTTGTCATTGTGATGAAGTCAGTTTTCTGAGCCTATGAAATGTACATCAGTACACTGCATTTTCAGTTTTCAATCCTGCTTCTGAATTATCTCTGTTACTTGCAGTGAAAGCTGTACCATTGTATAGCCTAGAAACTGGTACTGTACCCAGTGCAAAACAGTCCTTCAAAAATGTGTGTATTTGTATTTTCAGACAGGTCATGGATTGCTACGGGAAGTATGCAGCTGTCACGTTGACCATTTTGTCTGTATTTCTACATCTTCTTCATACTTTCCCAGATGGAGAGTTTCTCATGCAGGGTAAGCTGCTTTCAGCATTCAGAGATAGGACAATTCCATTTTCACATGTTTTATAAATGTGGTCGTAAATCTTATCATTCCGTTGCATTTATGGACAATAAGGGTATAATAAATCAGGATAATTTCATCATGAGCAAGCTTCCTATTTCTTCTCTGAACTTGATTTCTGCAGGTCAAGGATGTTTCAGATGACCACATCGTCATGTTGAAACACTGTCAAATAGAAACATTTGGTTTCTTCTACTCCTGAGATCTAAACGACAGTGTATCATCAGGAACAGAAGAACCATAGCCTCTTCTCTCAATATGCAGAATATGTTTCCTCATTAGAGCCCAGAATATGGGATGTTGATGGTATAGCATTCTATGAAAGATGCTTATTAGAAAGATTTTATGAGTATTTTGGAGTTACAGGTTTTTTTAGTTAGCCCCAAATTGAATATAGAAAAATGTGATTACAAAATTCTCGGGATCACTGGACATTTTTAAAACTCTTGATGACATAACCTTGTTTATAAACAGTCAAAATGTAAGAAGCACTGCAAACCCCATTGGTGTTGTTTAGCTATCTATAGCTAGTAGGAAGTTTTCTAGGGACAGCTAGTGCTGTAGACATACAAACAAACCTCCACAACTGTCAACAAAATTGAGAACTAGAAAAGATACAATAATATTTGTTCTTTACCTAGAAGGCCACAGGTTGTGTATGTTGCAGAGCTGAAGAACCCTAAAGAGGAGAGCTTTGGTGTCTGCGCTTTTCTGATCTACAGACATTAAGCAGCAGAATGTGGCCAGTGCTTCCTCTTATTGCCTGCACTTTCCCTTTCTTTCTGAAAACAAAAATACAGCTGGAGACCAAGTTAAAGGCTCTTCCTTGTATTTTCATGGCAGGTTGTCCAGAGTGCAAGCTAGGGGAGAATAGATTCTTTTCCAAGCCAGGAGCACCCATCTACCAGTGCACTGGGTGCTGTTTCTCCCGTGCCTATCCCACTCCAATGAGGTCCAAGAAGACCATGCTTGTTCCAAAGAACATTACATCAGAAGCAACGTGCTGTGTAGCAAAGGCTTTTACCAAGGTGAGGGTGTGAATGAGGTCTGCTTAAGCTTCTTTTAGGATGCAATATTAAGATGAAACAGTGACTAGAGAAGAATATGGTTTTGCTGGGGGACATTGGAGAACTGTTTGAGGGAGGCATCCCTGGCATTTATATCCTTTGTGTTTTGGTTCTTTCTTTTTCTCTAAAGAGAAAATTAAAGCAACAATGAGTAGTGAGCCTGACATTCAGTTGGCATGTTTGTTGATGCAGTACCACTGAAAAAATTGATGATGCAGTGCCACTGACTTCAGCAAAACTGCTTTGTCTCATGACACCAGCAGTTATGGTAGTGGATTTGCCCCCTAATTTTCAATTCTCCTGGATGTGCACCCTCCCCTTAAATGCTATGCAATGTGTATTTGATTTTAGTAAGTCAGTTGTCTTGTTTCTTTCCTGCATAGGCAGGAATTCTCTGAAAAGGTGTCTGGTCAATACTAGCAATTACATATATGGGATTGAGGGACCAAACCATCTGTGCTCATTAGATTAATTGAGATTGTGTTTTAATTTTAATCGTATAACCAAGAGGGAACTGTAAATGTGTGCAACTAATGTGAGCTTTTAACAATCTCATCTTTTAAAGAGAGTCTCTCCTAAATCTGATTGTTTTGGGAGTCATACTGCTCCAATTGAAGAAACCTAAACTTTAATGTTATAAATGGTGAGCTTGTTGAAACGAGCTAAGGTATCTATCCTGTGGTGACCTGAATCAGGCTCATTAAGAGTGTCAAAAAGATGCTAAGCCTAATTACTCACTCACAAATTTGATGCATTTGAGATACCTTAGGATACTAAAGTCATAGGTGTATGGCTGACCCAAGAAAGAGCTTCTAAAGTGACAGCTGGAGTTTTGGTGAGATCCCCTCTAAGGTCTCAAATGGCAATTGACAGCTTAGTGTGTGCAGCTGAAGAGAGCACTGAGGCTCCACTGTGATGTGAGACCAGACACCTGACTTAACTATAGACACCTACAGCTGAACCCATCTTAGCTTTTCATCTGAGAAGAACATAGATCTTATCCTAAATCAACAACTTTATACTTGCTTTAAAGAAGCAACTAGAATTTGGTTGTGATTAAAGACTCTGTTTATGGTCTTCAGTTTTATATTCCCCATGTGAAGTATTTTAAGGACACTTCGTGATTTTTCATAGATGGGTTACTCAACACTTTTTGAAAATTAGCCACTTTAGAAAGTGTCCAAATTAAGGACACCAAATTACGGCACTACATGTGTCACTATTGAAAGCCATCTTTTTACAGCTCCAAAAGCTGATGATGCAGTTTCATAAGTTGGTGTTGAGGTCATTCTAATATACATACCCCAAAGAGCCTGTGTACCTTGTGGTTAGAAAAAGTCATCTTTACTTGAGAATGCTGTTTATACTGTGTAGTTAATCCTAATTATTTGTTGTATGTGTGTGTTTTCTTTTTTTAAGATTACCCTTAAGGACAATGTGAAGATAGAGAACCATACAGATTGTCACTGCAGTACCTGCTACTATCATAAATCCTAAAGCCTGTCCCTTTGTTAATGGTCAAGGACAACGGTGAATGGAATGTTTATTTTTCAGCTTTTATAGCACCACTGTGTAAAATCTTTGTTTTCTGGTCAAGACACTGGTTAGACTTTGGGTAAGATAGATGGCTATTTTATTTCCTCTTTGCTTTTTCATGCATTTGAGTGAGTTTGATTACTTCCTTTAGGATAAAATACAGCACTTGCATGACAACCAAATGCTTGATCTATTTTTAAAATAAACTGTCAGTTAAATCATGAAGGTTTATTGAGGAAAAATGGTGATCTAGTAGCTTAACACACACACAAAAGAAAAAAACTCCAGTTGTTGTTTCAGAATCTGTCAGAGACTGATCTTGTTGCTTCACTATTCTCATTATGCTGGAAAACACTCCGGAAAGCTTTACTCCTAGTGCTTTGTCTAAGTCTCATTGGCTTCAACATTACTTTTGGTCAGAGGGGAGTTAGGTCAGTAGGGTCGTCTTTAAGATAGGTTTAATAACATCAGCAGCACAGGTTTTCACGATGAGAAGTCTAATTTTTCATTCTGGGTCATATCTCGAGACACTACAGAAACACATGTCAAGCAGCTGATAAAGCTGACTCACAGTTCCAAGCTGTTGTATAATTTTATTAAGCACAACTGATGTGGCTACTTTTACAGAAGTGGCTACTTTTCAGGAAACCCAGGTCCTGCCTGGAATTTCTGGGTAACAAGAGAGGAGTGATTTGAAGCTGCAGCATGATGGCCTTTGGGGATGTGAATGGTATTAGATTTTCTCCTAACTTTTACAGGACTGAAAGGGAGAGCAGGGAAACACCTTCTCTGAAGTTTGCTTGCAGGAGTGATGTGCCTTTTTGGTGTTGCCAACCTTCTTGGCTGACCTCTTACTCAAGAGAGCTCCTCCGGCAGTATTGAGTCCTTGCTTGTCAGTTTTCTGCTGGTTGGCGACATGCTAAACTCGTTTGCATCCTCTGAACCAAATTCCATATTTTGCGTTGAAAAACCATAGAAATACCAATTAGAGTGAACCTCATGCTTTAAAAAAAGATATGAAATGCTCTAGCCTTGTGTCCTGCTAGGATGCTTGGTGCAGAATTTCTCAACTCATGGTTCCCTCTCTCCTTTCAGGCAACCTCAGGCACCAAGACCTCAAAGGTGTATACTGTGAGGGTATGTGGAATGGGGGACCATCCGCCTCTTTAAGTTATCTGCTTCTAACTTTTCAGTTTAGAAGTAGTAACACAAAGAAAGTTACAAAGAAAGTGATAGAATAAACAAACAGATACTTACTTCTCCATGGACACCCCCTTGTTGTGGGGGAGAAGCTTGCGTGCCCTTATGAGGCTGTGAGCTATGCTGGCGGTGGTTGTGCCTCCGGTAGGGTCTCCCATGCTAGTCAGGTCTCAGCTGAAGGGTCAGACAAAGTGTGTCCATGGGCAGGATGGGCTCACCAGCCTCCTGGCAACCATCCTAGGAGAAGNCGCAGGCTCGAAGGACACAAATGTAACAGCAGGTGATGAAGAAAACAACAGACCAGACCGGAGCCCTTCAGGCACTGGTTGATGGGCCCCACGGTGGGGTGGCAGCCAAGGTTTCCAAAGTGATGGGAAAGGGCATCCTGAGCTCCCTAAGCCGTGGGAACAGCCATCGGTGCGGTGGATGCTTTGAGGGCTGGGCAAAACTCGTTATGGGACATTAGGAGATGCTTCTGGGACTGTGCAAAACTTACTATAAGATGTTTAGAGGAACAACCAAAGGTGGAGAAAGGTGGTAGTGGGGACCAGAGTGGGCTGGGGAGGAGCAAGCTCAGGAAAACAAAGCAGAGCGGTGTTAAAGGGGCCGGTCGCGGGTGCAATCTGCCAGTCAACATGCTTGTCTGACTGAGCCTCTGCTTGACCACTGCAGTCTGTCCTATCTTGGTATTAAAAACCTATGCTTAACTTTGTTTCTTCTTCTTCTGTGTAATCTCACTTTGTATCGCATGTGTGAGTGCTGCAAGACCTAAGTGCTAGGAACCAGAGGAGGGACCCATAGATCTTGGTGACAGCAACCAGAGGGACCAATATGCCAGAGACCAGTATGATAAGGTTGAGGGAGATGTTTTCAGTCTCTACAACTACCTGGAAGGAAGTTGTAGTGAGGTAGGGTTCCATCTCTTTTCCCAAGTAACAAGTGATAGGACATGAGGTGATAGCCTCTAGTTGCACCAGGGGAGGTTTAGATTGGATACCAGGAAACACTTCTTCATAGAAAGAATTGTCAAGCATTGGAACATGATGCTTAGGGAATGGTTGAGTCATCATTCATGGGGGTATTTAAAAGATGTGTAGTTGTGGCATTTATGGACATGATTTACTAGTGGGCTTGGCAGTGCTGGGTTAATGGTAGACTTGATATTACAGGTGTTTTCCATACAAAATTATTCTATGATTCTAAAAGAGAACACTCATCATCTGGAATGAAATTAATTTCTTCTAGACACGCGGATGGTCCCAACTGGAGAGACGGTCAAATTGTCAGCAACCGGAGGTACCAGGGTACATGTTTATGTGAGAGAGGTCTAAATAACAGCACCTGTAAATACCAACGTGTGCTTATTTTCCCACCAGTTAACTTAATTTTGTATGTGCATGTATGTGTAATTAAATGGCAAATTTTACATTGGACTAGTTGGTGGGCAGGAGAAAGTCTGCATCTGGAAAGACTCAAGGTTTGAGGCCATGCTGGATAAGGGGACACAGGGTTTGGGCATGGGTAGACTGCGAGCTGTGCTGATATTCAAGGAATCCATGACTGTGGGGACTCTTGTGAGACAAATGTGCAGCATACACATCTGCTTGCTAACAAACTTCAATCTGTATTGTCTGGAGAGTAGGAGGACACCAGGACCTCACTAGGTGAGGGAGCCCAGGCATGGGTATAGAGGGCTTTACAGGCTGTGCTGATATCCAAGGATCTTTGGATGTAACTGTGCTTGTGAGTGTAGAAAGTGAGGGTGCATATATTTTCACAGAGGACTTCAATCCTTATCGTTCGGAGAGGAGGGGCAGGACTGGGCTAACTAACATTTAAGTGAGGGTTCATGGTGTTTACGTCAGAGGGGCTAAGGTCCTGTTGGGTAGGCTGTGTGTGTGGTTTCCTTGTGCTTTCTGCGTGCAGGTGTATGCCTGTGTGTGTCCATATGTGTATGCATATGTGTGTGTGTGCCTCTCTGGGGCAGGTGCTCACCCTCACTGCAGGCCAAACCTGATGGACCTGTGTCCATCACACTGGGAGGGAGTCCCTGCGTGCCTGCAGCTGGGCAAGTAAGGAAGGATTCCTGGGTCCTGGAGTCCTTGGGATTCAGCAGCCAACCTTTACATCCTTAACATATTCAAATACATTTTTTGTCATTGTAGCTGTTAGAATCAGGTCACAATGTAGCTGTTTTTGCTTGAAAGCAAGTGAAAAATGTAAGCCATGGTCAAAAGAATGGTGATGGTAGGTCAGTGAGCCCACTTACAGTTAGGTTTGGGAAAAACAGTGCTACATGCCATTAGGAAGTTAATACAGTTGACCATAATAGATAATAAATGGAATATGAATGGTAATATATACTGGAAGATAAGCTAGATTTGTATTTGTAGGGATTTAATAATATATTTGCAGTAGAAAAGGAAAACAAAAG
This sequence comes from Grallaria varia, assembly GCA_013396735.1. Classification (NCBI taxonomy): domain Eukaryota; kingdom Metazoa; phylum Chordata; class Aves; order Passeriformes; family Formicariidae; genus Grallaria; species Grallaria varia. The sequence goes on along the minus strand of VWZG01004809.1, from coordinate 22,299 downwards.
AAGTATGGTACAGTTTCCTTGCATTAGAAAATGGCTGAAATAGAGGCTTGATTGGTCATCTATATGCAAGAGGGCATAGATAGAAAAAGTCACAAAATCAGAAGGAAGACTAATCTCTTGTTTACACAGATAGCCAGTGTGCATCTTCTGTATTTTAGGAACCGAGTATTTATGCATGGAGATAAAATGAAGTCCTTGTCAGTGTGGTTTATAAGTAGCAATAAATCAGTCAGGCTGATACTGTGGATTAAAAATGCTGAAGATCAAGCAGGCTGAAGATAAAAATGATATGTTTTTACTGTCACAATGACCTATATAAACCTACATCATCACAGCCCCAATAAAAAATTCATTCTGTGAGCAGAGGGACTAGTGAATCTTGATTTCCTGACTAACTGTGGCACATGTCACTGAAGATCCATTTTGCCATCTCCTCAGCAAATCCCCGCCCCTCTTCCCTGGTAGTCCCAGCATGTGCCCTCCTGATCTGCTGCAGAGCCATTAGCCAGAGCCAGGGCCACTGTTTGTCCATCCAGCATGCTTTCTTAGGCCTGATGCAAACTTCTTTTCAGTCAGACACCAATTTTTATATTTTGCCTTTAGCAGGTGTTGACTTTCACAAAACTGTTAAGACCTTCCAAGGTCTGAGGTCATTTCCCATCACCAAATAACGCTCAAAACTGACCAAAGGGTTAAACAGCTGCTGAGGACCATCTGCCAGACAGTTCTATGGACAGACAGACAGTGTGAGTGCCTCACTGCTTTCGGGTGCCAGCCTAAACATCCTCTCAATGATTCTTGGGTATCATGATTTGCAGTCCACAGCTGGTGAGTGCAGGAAGAGTTAGAGTTTCTTAGTAGAAAAATAAAGCTCTCAAGGTGTAGAGACTCTGGAAACTGACATTTTAGACCATAGTTTTCATTGTTGCAAGCCTGAGAAGCTCCAAGTTAGCACCAGTCTTCCTTTTGTTTCTCTGTCACTCTGCCTAAAAAACAGTGTTATTTTAATAGTGGTGTGGGGTAAAGAGATTGTCCAAGGGCTTGTGTTGGATAAGCACAGGCTATGTGTTTCCTCTTTACAGCTGGGTTAAAACTTCTTACTAACTTGGAATTCATCCAAATATATTCATGTGTAGCAGGAGCCTCTTGCAGAGGAGGGAAGCGCATTTGTTTTTGTCAAAGAAGATTGCCATGAAAAAAAGATTGATTTGAATATGATGTCAGGAAACATGTAAACACATTTGGTGGTGGAATAAAACTAACAGTTAATCACTCCATTGGTGTCTGGAGGATTTCCCCATTTAAGGGCTTTCCCTGTTGCTCTGCAGTTTCCCATGTCTCTGGCATATGCTAGCCCAGCATTTGGCTTGCAGTCAGGCTGGAATAAGATGGCATCTCATTATATGTATGCGTGTAAGCAGTAAATCTAACAGTTACTGCACTGCCAAACCATTCTGGGTGTTGAGATATGACAGAAACTAGTATTCTTTTGGCTGAGGGAAACAAAAAAGCCAGGAAATTTGATTTGGGAGAGGATTTCAGCTCAGTGTAATTTCTTGAGAATTTGTTTTTTATTGATTTGATAATTTGTTTTTAAAATTATCCAACTTTCTCCACCATTTGGATGGTCTAAAAGCATAAGAAATGTATTCAGGTCAAAAGAATAATCCTTTTGGCCCAAGCACTTGGTTTCTTACTCGGGAAGTGTCAGATGCTGTTTACTGGAGCACAAGTGTCTGGCCACTTCTTGCAGTCAGTTTCCCTTGTGCCACTCCCACAGTACCACAATATCACTCCCACCCGTGCCAGTATCCACATGGGTTTATTGGGGATTGTTAGAGGTTACTTGTCTGCCTTGTTTTTTTTTTGTATATACCCATGCACTTCTTTTGTATTAATTTGTATCTACTCTGGTTTGAACCTCATGATATTATCTGCCTCCATAACCTCCTGTCACAATAAGTCAGAGAAGTGTAAAAGAGTACTTACTTAATACTTACTCTCTGTTAAACTAATTTCATGGACATTACCTTCACTGCTTTGTAATGCTCAACTGTTTCTCCTCTCAGTCCTTTTCTCTCTGTCTCCAGCATTTTTAGGATTTTCCTTGTCAGGCAGCTGCTTGATCATTTTGGTTGATTTTCTCCATACTTGCTGTAACTCTACTGCATCCTTCCTGAGATGCAGAGAGCAGACCATGACCTGTACTCAAGTGTGTAAAACCACTCACATGTGGTTATATCAAAGTTGTATGTCGCAGCAAAATTATGCCCTTTGTCTTTTTCTCAGCACCTTTTTTCATGATACAGTTTTGGATTTTATTGATGACCAGAGACTTGGAATCATACCTCTTAAGATCTTTTTTTTTCTGACATGGTGCTTCCAGTTCTGTATGCAGCGTCATGTAGGTGTGGTTTGGCTTATTTTTCCCCAAATGCATTAACTTACATTTATGTACTCTGAAGTTTATCTGATACCTCTTTGCCCATTTCATTGTCTGGTCTTTCTGGGGTTCTTCACCATAAGCATAAGAGTAGGCTGTCTGAAAAAGAGTTTAATACAGCCTATAAACTTGGTAATTTCACTGTGGATTTCCTTTACTATGTTTCTGATTAATATGTTGAGTAAAACTGATTCTAACATTTTTTTCTTGTAAGTAAAAGGCCTGATTTAACCTTACCCTTTGTTTCCTATTCTTTAGCTAGCTTTTACTTTGCAAGAGAAACTTGTTCTCCAACCCTGTGGCAACTTAAGCTTCTTTAAAAACACTCTTTAAGCATGATTTTGGGGTGTTTTCATTTTCTGCAGTATTATAATCATAAAACACCCCAAATCTGAGTGTCTGGTTCAAGCTATCTGAAGCTGCTGCTTGATAGAGATTAAACAATCACCCAGTAACTGCTAAGACTGCCTTTACCCTGCTGCTGGGTTTGGAGTCAGGTCTCCTGATAGCTGAGTCAGTTTTCCTTTCTTCATAATTTTGTTTGGGCCCTTTCTTTTGGAGCAAGCCTAGCTATAGCTGGGCTCAGACACAGCAAGGTTTGAATTTCCGAGACCTCTGCATGGAGAGAGCCTGGAGAAGAGTCAGTCCAGAAATAAACCTACCACTCTAACCAGAGCTTCTGTCCCTGTTTCTCCTGCTTCCAGAAATGACTATAGTAAGTCACGGCTAGCCTGTAACAACACAATAACTTCTACCACACAGTCACAGCTAAGCAAACCAGAGTTAAAAGAGGAAAAACCAGCATGCTCTATTTATCTCTTTATGTTTTTTATTTCCATTTGCTTCTCCCTCACCGTTCTCTGCCCATCTTCTATACAGTGATAGTTGAATGCAAAGGCCCATCAGCTCTTATCCTCAACAGACAGAGATAGAGGATGTTCTTACTTGTTCTCACTCCTTAAAACAAGTGTATCCTCATTAATCTGCCAAGTAAGCTGAGGCCAGATAAGGCCACGAAGGGAGAATGACTTTTTTCTTTTTCCCCTCCAGGTTTTTGAGTTAGCTTGATTTGGAGTAGTGATTTTTTTTTTTACATGTGTTTGTCATTTCGTTTGTTTTATGGCTTTATACTAAGTGGTTCATAATGTTCCTTTCATGCAAATATACTCCCAGAGGAAAATGCAACAGCAAAGCAATTCTGAAAAGTCACCAAATAAATTAAAGCACAAAACACTGAGCCATGTATTCTTGAAAAACATAAGGGTGCACAGTTGCCTGAGGGCTCAGGGGAAAGAGCTCCAGCTGATGGGGCCTCCAAGAACGGGGCTGGGGGTAGGAGTCTGAAACAGTTCTAAGTTAATATCTAAAAGAGATGGGTAATTGCATGGCCATTAGTAACATTTGCAGCCATGAATGCAAAGATAATGGGAAACATAAACAAATGTGGTGCTTCAAGAAGCAAGTTGTCCCTGTAGGTGTTAGGAAGAATGTTTTTTTTTTTTTTTTCATTGCATTTTTGGTCAGCTCAAATACTGGTTTGTGATAGGTATTTTTTTCCTTTCCTTGGGCATGAGGCATTTACCTTGCAGGGCAATGATACAGGGGTTCATAGCGCAACAGTGTTCCTAGTAAGGATCTTTTTTTAGTTTCTTAGTATTACTGATTATTTTCTGTCTCAAGCAAAAGAGAAAATTTAATCTTGCTCTGGATGTGTGGTCCAGCAGTGAGGAGACTTAAAAACAGCAAAGTGTTCATAATAACAAACATGGAGTCAGCATGAAGCTATTTACTACCATAACTTGCCTTTCTGCGCTCTTCAGTGTCCCCATCCTTGAACAGCATCAACCCATTGGGTTTCTCTCGGCGCCATGGGTAAAACAGATTTCTGTGATGTGATTGGGAAGAGAAAGGACGTTGACAATAAGAATTAGTCCAGTGCTTATGCTCTGGATCCGTCCAGTGGTTGCATTGTGGATCAAAACAAGCAGTAATTGAGTTCCTGGCTGTTGATCTGGACAGTAGGGCTAGGGCTGTCCAGGCTTAGACTGATGACTGTGGAACAACATATCTCATTAGTGATTCTGGATGTCCATGTGGCTGAGAGCACTGTGTAATGACAAAGAGTTTTTGCCTTTTGAGCTGTTTGATTAGAGAATGGCTAAGGCGTGAAGATAATGCTGGGAATCTTACATGAGGAATGTGTTAGAACATAATGCCTTTGTTGTATGCATAATCTCTGTTGAGAAATGATTATGTATCTGAACTGTGCTTTGTAGTTTCTAAAACCCAATTGTTTTGATACTTATAGTTAAAACTCTGCCCTTGATGTTTCCAATTTCTTCTGTTTTATATTACACTGTACTAGTAAGTGTCAAAAAAAAAGTTAATATTTTCTCCCAGAAAAAAAGATTTTTCTGCTTTTGTTATTTTAAAACCTCAATTCAATAGGCTAGGTGGAAAATCTTGTGCATAGTAGATACTAATTTAAGCCTGAAAATCACTCCACCCACTTCCACCTTTTCAGGTGGCATAAAATAGGCCTTATGGGAAGAGGGTTTGGACAAGGTTTGTATCTGATAAGGAGTTCTCTGAGTACATGGTGTAAAAGCAGACCAGAAGATCATTCCCTGAGAGCCTCTCCCTGTTCTCAAGCCCTGATGTGAAGAACAGTACACAGGCTGGGAGAACAAGGCTACATGTGCAGGACTGTTGTAACTCCACTATCTTCTTTCCAGGTCTCATAAGCTATACTAGAGAGATAATTACACTTTATCATATATCAAAGACCCAGAGACCAACATAAGTCTCTTCAGAAAACTAGCAAGCAAAAACCCTGAAAAGCAGTGCGAAGCTGGGTTTTAAGGTACCACTAGCCAGTTGTGAGGAGTGCACCCCATGTGCAGCTGGGGATCTTCTCTGAATAATATATAATATACTATATATGTGATTATATATTATTATGTATATTTATGAGCTAATTGAACACTACAGACATGCTCACTGTAATGGGAAGGTGAAGCCTCATCAACTGTATGCTTTGTTGTGAAGTACTCTATATAACAGAGAAGATCATATTTTAGCTTACACATTCTCAGAACCCCCCCTCTTTTACCTGCTGGTGTCTTATCCCCTGAGCTATGGCAAAATCTTCACCAGAAGCAAAGATATCCTGTTGCCATCATACCCCAAGTGGAGCTAATTGGCAGCAGAGCAAACGGTCCTGAGCTCATCACCAGAAATACTGTGGCAAGAACTCCAGGCAGCACAGCCTGGGAAGCGCAGCTCACCAAACATCGTAGGGTGAGTGAGACCAGACCACAACCACCACCAGTCACGCACTCAGCAAGTGGTAGGTACCCTGGTTTTCGAAGGCAGGCTTAAAAAATTAAAGAGGGAACTAAAATTCATAGCTAGACTTCATAGCAAAAACTATAGACTTGGCAGGAACACTGGTTTTTCAGAATATCACAGCTTTTGCTGATGAGTCTTCTGCTGCTTGTACTCTTTACCCAGCAGAAGCTGTGGCTCTGTCCCCTCTCATCTTCCAAACTTCCCTTTGTACCACAGAGGTGCAAATGACCTTTTTCTTTAAAGGTTTTAACTGGTGAAACTCAGGAAATATTGTTTGCCTGAAGCTTGCTGTGTTCTTTCAGACCCTAGGAGATGCTTGCCTGCTCCAAAGCTCACCCCTCATTCCCGGGTATAGCAGCTGGTGTGTAAAAGCAGCCGTCTCTCTACAAACCTGACCCTACTCGCACTCCCAGCCCCTTATGGCTACACCCCCACAAATACTGTTACGGCTGCGGAGTGCTCTTCTTATCTATAAAAGGTGCCAATCTGTCTTTATTCTTAACGAGGCAGGGGAAGCGCAGCGCGGCTCGGGCGGGAAGGGACGCCAGGGGGTCTGCAGCCCAGCCTCCTCTCACAGCCGGCTCAGCTGTGAGATGCGGTGGATTTAATGATCCTGCCTGGTAGTAGGATGGGTCTGAGCTTTAAAAAAGGGATACAAAGGCAGAAATGCTTTCAAGAGCTTTTTGTGTGCGCAGGGCGTTGTGTCTGTGTCGACCCAAGGTCAAGTTAATGCATCTCACTTTTTCTCTCCCTGTCAGTTCCATATTGGGAAGGAAAAACACAAGTCCCACCCAATTGTTTCCTGCCAACCTGTATTAATGAGATGCCTAGCTATGACTGTTGGATTCTCCTAATTGTAATGCTGCCTTTAGATCTCCTGTCCCACATCCTACATGCATATTCAGTTGTGTCTCAGAGGAAAACTCCTTTCTCCTCAGAAACTGTTTTTTCATCTTTCCAGATTTATTTCCTTGGAACTTCGAAAGCATGAATATTTTACAGAAGCATTACCAAGAATTCAAAGGCTTTGGACGCTTTGTGTTTTAATTTTCTTTTGCTGCAGTTCCCAGTGTGAGTATTTATGGCCCTTGAATGCCATCCAGTGGTGGAAAAGCTGGGCACCTCCCAGCCGGCTGAGAAATTGCCTCCAGACATGGCAAATTATTTTTGCATTAACAGCTTATCATTCTCATGCCCTATTTGTAGTGAAATCAGAATCCATAAAAATATATTTTATATGGCAGGGCACAGCGACAGAAAAACCATCTGGTGTTTCACAGTTCTTTGAAATGTGAGACAGAAATAGACCCCATTTATAATTTGAGTTTCTCTGGCTTTAATTTTCAAGCTTTAAACAACTGCAAGGGCTTTTTCATCTTCATCACAATTTTTTAAGGCAGAATTTTCTCTTGCAACTTGTTGCTCAAGAGAGCTAAAATGTGAGCTCCCGTGCAGGGAGACAACTTTGTTAACACAGTTTCTGGTTTTCCCTGTCCCTGCCATTTAGTGATGGCAATATAGAATGAAAAAAGAGAAAACGGTCAGAAAATTGAAGGAAACAATTAAAAATCCCACCCCAAAGCAACAACAAACCCCACCAAAGCCTCACTTTCCTATTTCTTCTTATAAAAAAGAGTTTGGAGAGGGACAGAGAGCTCGTGCGCTGGCCTCAGAAGCAGGAAGCAAGGACTTGTTCTATTAGTCTGCTGAGTGTCTATGTTTTGCATACAGGTCCTGGGCTTCTAGAGTATAGCAAATAGCTCCTCAATCCCAGACACTGCTTGTAGTTATGTTTGGCATTGGCATTAATGGCTACTCCGTCCTTAGCTGTCGTAGTGAGGCACAAAATGGTACCTACTCCTATTTTCATTCTATCCTGAGTGTTTAAACAATTTACATGTTTGAGACTGCCATGGAGTGGGGACTATGGGATCAGCAATGCCACTGACATTCCTACGTAAATTTTTCAGGGAAGCTGCTGCAACAACAGTGACGTACACTTTGAGATTAACCCTCCAAGTCTGTCTGTCACTGAACACTAATCCCAGGAAAGACACATTGCTCAGCTCTGTTGATGTTACTTGGTGTTACTCTTTGCTCTGACAAGCATATTTCCAATGCCTTTTCCATTAAGATCTTGCATACACTTCTCTTGATGAGGCAAATCACATCTCTCTTTCATCTGCCACATATCTCAAGGAACAAAGTGCTCTTAGAAATCAAGATTAGTAGCAGTTCTCCAAGTGCTGAAAAATAAGCACAGATCAAGCCTCAAAAATGAAGAACCTAGTGTAAAAGTAAGTAAATTATTATCAGTAATAGATTGTAAGTTTATTTGCCTGATGGTTTTACAGCCTTTAGTGGTACCACACTTTCAAACTTCCCTGCCATCCTTGTACCCCCACACCTTGGAAAAAGGTGCCCAGTGGAGAGAGACAGGCAGAGGCAGTCAGGGCTCCTTGTGGTCCAGGGTGCCTGGTCCTGACAGCATCTGCCTCTGCTCCCTGCTTCAGTGTGTCCAGGGAGTTCAACATCTCCCTCCATTTTTGGTGTTAGCCACTAATTCCTGTTGAAAGTGTTATGATGCAGTTATTAAAAAGATTAGAAATATCTCTGCCCAAACTAAGGTACAAACAAAACCATAAGCCAAAGTCAATAGTATGGGTTTTATTTAAGGGCAAATGTGAGGCAGAGAAAGAGAGATAGAAAGAAATAGGAAAAAGGAGTGGGGGAAGAAAGAAAGGGACAGAGAGAGACTAAAATAGAAAATGTATCACCACTCTGTGTAACCTGGCAGTGTCCCATTAGTCTGGTGAGAGTCCCACAAAACATAGAATCCAAAGGATTAATATACATTCAGGAGATTTCAGGCACCTCGCCCAGGGTGGCAGGGGAAGCTTTGCAGACCCTTGCGACAGGCTTTGGATTTGTTGCCTCACTTGGATCACGTGCAGTCCTCTGGTGATGGAAGGCCTCAGGAATGAGTCAGGGGGTCCCTTTGGGGGTCTTTGATGGTTTATGACCCTTCTCAGCTGCCTCTCACATGAATGCCTCACGTGTACGTGGCCTTCCCGGGGTGGGGGTGGGGAGCTACTCCTTGGGTTTTGTGTGAAGGGATTTTGCCATCACAACCCAAAATCCTCCTCCCCCACCACCCACTGAGCTCAGCTAGAGCTGATTGGTAACACAGAGACATTCTTCCCTGAACCTTGTTTACCTCTCCTCAGACCTGAGATGATTAGACAACAGTCCTATCTCACGTTCCCAGTCACAGTCCAAATTCCTGTCAGGGGGCATTGGAAGGGGAATGCTTTGGTGGTCGCAGACAGGCAGTTGCTACCTTGCAGTTTGACAAAAAGGCTTTCTATGATTTTGACAATGTTTAAGACCTTAATAACATTCAGTCCATCACAGAAGGGTAAAGTGAGCTGATTCAAGGAGTAGAGAGGGAATGTGACTTCTACACTGAGTTATTCCTGATATACGTACCATTGCGTGGGTGTTTGTGCCTGCCTGCATGGTGCCCTGCAGCCACTGCCCTGTGTCCTGCTGGTTCTCAGGATGCAATACCAGCAGACAGCACAGATCTCCAGTCCCAGCAGAGCTGGCCCCAGCTGGTGTCATGCATGTGGATTTTTGTCAGTCCCGCACAATCAGAGGCCGTGGTTCTCATGTCTGAAGAAGTAGACAGGTACATTGTGCAACCACATTGAGATCCATGCTATTCTAGTCCCATACAGGTGCTTTTTCTGCCTTGCAACAGAGCTTCTGCCTGGAGCTTCTCCTTGTATTTCTGAGTCTGGGTAGTGTTGTGCTGTTTGACATGTTCCTCTATATTTGCACGTAGTGTAGTTGAAGTCATGTTTCCAGCAGCACAGAAGCAAGCTGGGATGCTGGGTGAAGATAATTTCCTGACAAAAGATGACCATTTTCATCAGAACCTATCCTGACAGTTCTGTCTCACTTTGTTTTCTGCCATGGGGATGCAAATACTCCTGTTGACAGTGTGTGTCTGTCTGCTGGCTCCTCTCTACCTTGCAGAGGCATATCCTGTGTCTCCCAGCAGATATTATCAAAACTAATCAAACATGAGAAGCTACACAGAATCATAGAATTCCCTGGTTTGGGAGGGACCCACAAGGATCATCAAAGTCCAACTCCAACCCTGCACTGGACAGCTCCAAGAGTCACACCATGTGCCTGAGAACATTCTCCAAATGCTTCTTGAACTCTCCCAGGCTTGGTGCTGTGACCACTACCCTGGGGAGCCTCTTCTGCTGCCCAAAAACCCTTTGGGTGAAGAACCTTTTTCTAATATCCAACCTAAACCTTCGCTGACGCAACTTCATGCTGTTCCCTCTGTTCCCATCACTGGTCACAGAGAGAAGAGGCCAGTGCCTGTCCCTCCATTCCCCTCATGAGGAAGTACATGTTCATGGGGGGAGGACGGATCTGCTTTCTTTGCACTTTCTCTGCTCTTCTCCAAACCACAGCCAGAAAGGGGAAGGAGTGGTTAAGGATAAACTAAAAATATTCCAAAGAACAGGTTAAAGAACGTGTAAGTTTGATGTCAGGCTGAACACATATGAACAAATAAGCATGGAAAGAACTAGTCAAAGCCACCTCTGTGTAATTAACAACTATCTCAGAAAATTAAAGGAGTTGGGGGTTGGGGGGAGACTTAATGTGCTTGCATTCAGAAAAGTGCCAATAGGGCTTGAATAATGTCATTCCTAAGAAGGAAAAACCTTCTACAGGCTTAGCCAAAATAACTTCAATATCTGACAAGATGTAGGACAAGCCTTTAAGCAAACAATCTGTATATACCTCTTCAAGTAAAAAGAAATAGTCAGCATAGATTTGTTGAAAGTAAATTGTGTCAAAACACCCTAGATTTATACTTAGACAGGATGACGGCCTAGGAAGGGAAGTGAGAAGTGTGATTTACCTTGCATTTAAATCAGACTTCTGGTAAAGCCATTGGAGACATTGTTTTAATATGATGTCTGTGCCTAAAGAAAAATTTTAATTCCTAGTGCACAGCTAGCTGGAAAACTGCAAATAATTTTCAAGGACTCTCTGTCAAAGAAGGAGAACTTCATAAAAGTGGCATTGTGGGACAAGACCTGAGGGCAGCTGTAATCATTATTTTTATTGATGACTGGGATGATATACTAGTTGGGATATTTGCAAATTTTGTGGATGACATTAAGTGGACAGTAGTTTTATGTACCTTAGAGGAGAAGAATTCACATTGATATTGATAAATTGGGAAAATGTTCCAAAATCAAGGAAATTAAATTAAACAAAAGGCAAGTGAAAGCACAACTGTTAGGAGTTCTAATGCAAACCCCATATTTAAAAGTGATCATCCATACAAAAGCACTGCAGCAGCAGAATAGAAGCCTCTTGTCACAAGCTGCTTGGAGTAAAACTGACATTGCTAACTCACAAAAAAGAAAAAAAAAAAAGCAAACAAAATGACATCTTTTACTGAATTAGCTGGATAGGAATCTGTAAGAGAAAAAGGTGTTTACTCAGGCCTGTTCAGCTCTGGGAAGAAGGTGTTTGAGGGCAGACTGTGTCTTTTCATTGGTGCAGGACACATGAACTATGAAGGAAAGCTGAGGATGTGGGCTTGCTTAGCCCAGGAAAGAGATGATTGGAGGGAATTTAACAGCCTCCTAGCAGCCAGAAAAATCTTCTACANNGGGGGGGGCGGGGATTTAACAGGAAAAAAAAATCAGCTTAATCTACAACCTGGAAGATTTGGTGTAAAAGCGAGGAAGAAAACTTTGTGGGTACAAAGGCAGCTGGAGCAGGCTGCTTCAGTCATCACTGAGGGGGAGACTGAGCATACCCCTGCCAGTGGCCAAGGTGCTTGGGGCAGCAGCTGTGTGAGGCAGAGGAGATCCTCTCTCATCTGGGAGCTCAACAGCCCTATTCCACCTGTGCTCCCAGGAGCAATTATTGAACTCAGTGACATTCCTTCAATTGCACCTCAGTTTTGTTTATGTCCCATTCAGATGAATCAAGCTGAAGTGAACTGAAGAAGTTTTGCTGCTCTTCTGTTGATTGACCTGCTCCATCCTTATGGCAATGCAATGCAGCTGCTCTGCAAAGAGAGGGAACCTGAAGGCTGTGAGACTTTGCTGCCTTGTGTGCTATGATTTCATTTAAACCTTTGCAGAAAGGCTCAGAAAACTGACAAAACTGGAACTTTCACCTGGGTTGCTAGTAAATGGACCCAAGTTTTCTCACTGTGTCAGTTCTGTGACTCAGAGACAGAAACAAATCTACATCTTTTCCATTGCCACATCTATACATAAAAGACTCTTACCTTTCCTTGGGGCAGAGGCAGGAGAAAGGGCCTAGGAGTATGTCAATGCAATGCAATGAAAGTCATGGTGCACTGTCATCATGCAGCAATCCTTGCCTTGTACCTGGGCTGCAAGGAAAAAGTGACTGCATAGTGTGATGTTAAGGGAATGATGCTTCAGAAGAATGGATATCTTCATGTGCTGGATTACCAACTTCTGGGAACTGATTTGGGAGAACTGTTCCAAATTTCTTGGAAGAACAAGGATGTGTCACATAGAGCTCAGCCTCTCAGCTTTTCCATCAGCATTAGCAGACATGTCCTCTGCAGCTGTGACAGCTCAGGCTGGGTTCAAGCAAGCACTGCTGTACTTGGAGCCCCTGGGAGAACTAGGAATCGAATAGAAGGCTGTCACATTGATCCTCTTGGTAATATTTGGAGAGATCAGAAACTCATATTGTAAAGGTAAGCCCAGACATATAATGCCACTAAGAGGACTGGCCCCACACCAGTGCGTGGGTTAAAGAGCACTGGGCTTCAAGCTCCCACTGGTCAAAACATCAGGACTTTGGAAGAAACTGCTATTCTGTGGTGGGTAAAGAAATAGGGAAACTAGACTAAGGTGGCACGTGGTAAAAGAGATGTTATGGCACGGCATTTGGGGGACAACATCAAGGCAGGGACACAGACATCCCGTCCTGTCCTAGGCATGTGGATATGCTCTCTCTTACCTCAGACTGGCTCTGCTACACAGTGTATGTGGAGAGAGAAGGGAGAAAGACTTGAGTGAGAAGGGCTGGCATTGTTGTATAAATTGGTCCTAGTCCTACTAGATGCCTGGGGTGCCATCCCATCTGCTAGCTGAGCAGGGAGTCACTTGTTCTCTTCTCTTATCAGTGCCTGCCGGGGATATTTGAGAATGTCACCTGATGGTAAATGGTTATTTTATGTACAGGGTTTATGTACTTCAACTTTTTCCATGCATATAGGTGAGGCATATGAAAAGCAATTGGCTGGAAAGCCTGGAGCTCAGAGACCTGCATAAAAGATTATCTTGCTGATAAAGGTAATTTCTTTTCCTGGTAAACACATTCTTGTTTAAGTAGTATGCTTCCTGTAATACTTCTCTCCTGGAATAAGAGTGGCTGAAGAGTACTCTGATAGTTAAATGTAAGTTGTATGGGGCATTTCAAACTTGTAAGTACTTCTTGTAATAGGCACTCAACTACAGAGGAGTAAAAAGAAAGCATGTCTTTCTGAATGGCTTATTGAATGTGTGCTTTTTTCTTCTTTCCTTTTCCTGTTGACTTGAGAGGAAGCTGATGGTCTTCTGTTTCACTTGCAAGTTCATGGGTCTCAGACTCCTCATGCACTGAGATCTGCAGAAAAAAAAGCATCTTAAGAAAAAGTAGTTGTCTGTCTGTGCATTGAGGCTTTGATACTGACCTTGACCTCTCCCTTGTTAGGTGTGAGATAGTACCATTTTGTTCAAGCAGTGCTCCTTGTTTGAATTTTGTTGGAAACTGTGTGAAGTCCAATGACTTTGGCATTGATGATTGAAACTATTTCTCTTCATTAGGAGTGGAATTTGTTAAATTGCCTAGGTACTAGGGCTACCTCTATAACAAGTACAGAGAGACACGTTCCTGGACAGGGGGTCATTTGTGCCCTTGTTGCCTAGGGAAGAAGACCACATGAGTAACTCAGGTGCCTCATTTCTGGTGAAATGAATCCCAACTGAACATTTCTTACAGCACCAGTCCTTAACTGATGAGATGAACCTCAAAGTGCTGCCACCATTATACATGATGATGGTAGAGCAGCTTCTGTCCTATTGAGCCATGCTCACCTTGCTAGTTTGGCCTCTACAGTGACACTGCCTGGGGCCTGAGGCATAGCGGAGGACACTGAAGAAGAAGATGTGGTTGATGATGCCTCAAAGAGGAGGCTGATCGGTAAGGAGATGCAGAGCACTGAGAAGCTGAGGAGGCGGACCCTGGACAGTAGTGCAGGGAGGAGGTGATGATGAAGACCGGTGTTAAATACCTTCTTTTGCAGTGCAGTTTCCTGCACTGAACAACAAATATCTGTCTACAGACAACCTTTTTGGCTTTAGACTTTTCATGTATTTTTTACTTTCCCTATATTTTTGTGCAGCCAAAGTCTACTCAGTAAATATTTACTTTAAGCAAATTTGAAATTTGCTGTCAGAAAACACTCTCAGTAGAATCTGGAGTATTAGTGCCTTCTTTCATGGCTGAACTGAGCAGAAGGGGTCTCAGGGGGTCTGTGAAGCTGGTGCAGCGAAGCAGCAGTTATCACATTTAAAACACATGACATTTTGAGGCAAACTTTTCTGACTATAATGTCCAAACTGCTGCAATCTACTTACAGGTAAGACATATGTGGAAGATTTGTCAGGTGGAAAGTGTTCAGAGGTTGTTGCAAAGAATAGAGCTCTTTTTTTTCCCCTCTTTGTCTGTGGTCGATGGAATGGAAAGAAACATACACCAATTGCAGCAAGGGAAATTCACATTAGATAGTGAATGAAGCTTTCTGTTGCAGAAGGAAGTGAAGCAGGAAAATAGGCTGTCTGAGGAAGATGAGGCATTGCCATCACTGGAGGACTTTGAGAACAGATTGAACAAATATTTGTCAGAGCTGACATAACTGTAGGTGACCCTGCCTTGAGGCTAGGGAATGGATAAGGGCCTTCCAGCCTTATGATCTGCTGCTTTCTGAGATGTATGGTCTACTACAGACTTGTCTGTGTTGGCATAAACATGACAATGCGTTTGCCAGATTGTTAGACCACTGCGAGTACAGTCAGCCTAACAGACATGAGTTTAACGCTTCACATTTAATAGGAGTTAATTTCCTAAAATGAAGTAAGGGATTGAGGAATCTAGTTCTAAAAGGTGTGAGTGTAACACTTGCTGCTTCTAATATTGCAGTCTGGATCATACAGCACTATACTTTTAAAATAACTGAGCGGGGAGGGAGTTGGTTATTTTTCAAGTATGAGTTACTCTCCATTGAGGCAGGACCTAAATAGTGTAAGACAGGCCTGTGTGAATTGCAGCATCTTCCACTGTTGGTGCATGGGGGTCCTTCCCCACATGCTCCCTGTGCTTTCCTTCCTGGCTCTCCCTCTCTCATCAGACTTTTGAACAGAGCCTCAGGTGACATGTCCCTTACAGGAGCCACCTGGAACAAGGCTTTGTCAAAGGTGGTCAGCTGGCTGGGCAAAGGCCATTCCCAGTGTCCAGTCAGCTTTCACCCACTCAGCATCTGCTCCGTATGGTGTGTGAAATACCCAGTTTGGTCATGGAGATCTAGGGAGCCTCCTTGGCTCTGTCTGGTTTTGTAGTTAGTACCAGATAGCCTTTGGCCACTAAAATCTGTGCTTGACAGCATCAGTTTGGGGGATGACAACACGGTCAGTCTCCCAGTGAACACTGTGATTTCTGGGATGGCAGATATGGTGGTAAAATTGGCAAGTGTCATCATCATTACACCCTAGGTGTCAGTATAGGCATATGTGTTGGAGAACGAACAGGGCTCCAGAGTATGCCAGCTCTGTATTTGCAAATGTTGTTGTTGTGTGTGAAATGTGGCAGTGACTGGTGAGGTCTCAGCCTAAAAAGAAATTGCGATTGCAATAACCACTGCTTCACAGTATCCAGTCTAAACCTCTCCCAACTCAGCTTCATGCTGTTTCCTTGAGTCCCATCGTTGGTCACAAGAGTGAAGAGATTGGTACCTGTCCCGCCACTTCCCCTCATGAGAATGTTGAAGACCGCAATGAGGTTGGCCTTCAGACTCCTCTTCTCCAAGCTTAACAAACCATGAGTGGCCTAGAAGTCTCCTGAATCAGAAGTGTAAGGCAGTCGCAACAGGGTGCTTGTGTCATGTCCATGATAGTCAAGACGTGACCAGGTCGTACGTACAACTGATGGCCACAGCTCTTGCAGTGGGTCATACTTCTGGTGTGTAAAAGACTGCCTGGTGTCGGTGCTAAGATACTCCTGTGATACCTGAAGTACATTTGACACAGAGCATTGCAGCATAACCTCATATGCTTGGGGTGTGCAAGGATCATCTGCTACTTTTCCCTCCCTTCTTGAGTGGGTGTGGGAGGCCAGCACAGCAAGATCAAGGGCCAGTGGGTTGGCAGGAGCCTCTGACTGGAGATGAGGCAAGGATGGAACCTAGCTGGAGTGTTAAAACTGCCTGTGAGGTAGCTCCTGTGACTGATATTACCCTGTCTGTCCAGCAGTGTCGATGTGGTCATAAAGACCTGACAGAACAGTGAAGCCGTGGACGTGGAGATTAATCCCTGAACCATGCTGCTCCACAAAGTGCTGGTGCTTCTCTCTTGTGCAGCTGAGCACACCAGGATGCCCTGGAGAGCAGCTTTCAAGGCTGCAGCTCATATGAATTCATGGCTATTGTCAAGACAAGGAGCTTCCACCATGTTTGTGTTTCTTGCCTGCCTTTAGACCAAAAGATGTTTTTATACAGTTCATTTGCAAATATTTCAACCACCCAGATACACTATCAGTTAAAAAAAATACCCTCGGTAAAAACTGTGTTAACACAGCCACATGTAGCACATGAACTTGTGAACAGAGAAACTGTTCTGACTTACCTGCAACAATTATTTTTAAGCCTTTTTTCCCTTTTTCTTTTTGTGCAGAATCTTATTCTTTTCTCCAGGTTCTGCTGGGAATTAGGTGACCCATAAGACTGGCTTTGTTTGCATTCCTTTTCTCCATCATACTTATGTATTCACTACAAAAATGTGGCTATTTTGTTCATCTGAACATATTTTTTCACCTTTTTTTTCTTGGGTAGCTTTGCTGTTTCCTGCACCCTGTTGATCTACACATGACTAACTTGAAGAAGTACAGTAGAAAATACTTTTATGTGAGTCAAAGCAAGACTAAAGCAAGCGCTTAGTGGGAAAAAGAAAAAAAACTATCTCACCCGAGAAGAGAGGCTATTCACAGAGTGTGGGGTTTTTTTAAAGACCTTATTTTTAAAAGGTCAAAGTAGAAAACTAGTTTTTGCTTGACCATGCTTCAGCATTCAAGTGCAGTTGCCTGCAGGAGTCCAAGCTCCCATTGGAGCCGCTGAAGACCTAGGGTCTAACTGGGCTGCCTGCAGGTAGGCCTCTAGTGATACCTGAGGTGTTCTAAAGTATCCTGCTGCTGCTTTGCAAAGGTACAGATCTGTGAGACCTGTGTCATGCCTGGGTGCAGGTGCCTGTTCCAGGATGAAGTGATCACAACCCCTGCTTCCAAGGGCTGTGTTGGACATGTCTCTCTTGGCTCTAATGGGAGCAGCCAAACCCAGCATGAATATAGGTCCTTCTATACATTTGCATTTGTGTGTCTTCATATACAGCCATATCTTGTCCCATCTGTCTCCATTTCAGACATTCTCTCACATCCCTCTTGTGCTCCCAATCTCAACCTCATTAGGCAGGTGATACGATGCAGCCTCGACCATTTGGTATTTCAATACATTTTGCATCTGCTGACAAAGAGCAACTGAGATCTACACTTTTTTCTTTTTAAGCAGAGGGTTAAGTGAAATAATCTGAACTTTCCTTTTTTTTCTACAGAAAACAAAGTGTTCATTAATTTGGCACCAGAAAGCTTTGAATGCCCAGAAAGCCAAGTACTACATTTCCTGTATTAGCAAGAAAATGAGCCTCATATAAGACATAATGTAGCAATTACACTGGCAGCAATTAGAAAAGAAAGTGGCAAAGCTGCTTTAGAGCCAATGAGAGGTTATACAGCTGTGGAAGATTTTTATTTTTGCTTTTAATTAACAGGGCTTCTCAAGATGCTCACTTGTCAATCACCTTATATAAAATGGTAGATAGGTTAAAAATATCATGAAACTGTGGGTTACCAGGAGAAAAGGAAAGACTTATGTGAAGAACTGTGTGACTTGCAGATCTGATGAGCTATGGAAATAAAGTGTATACTTTATTTATATACTTATACTTTATAATGTATAAGTTGGTTAAAAGCCAGAAATCTACCACTGGAAAGTATTCAGTGCAAAGTAACAGGGAACATTAGAGCATGGAGGCAGTTCATCAACCTAAGTGAAAGGCTATAGCATCAGATTCATCTCTAGAGCACCCCTGGCTGTTTCCTTCTACTTAGCTCAAAATGCCCTTTATTGATTTTCTGCTGTTTTCAATGTACATTTTACATGGGATATGTTTGATTTTTTGGCTTGCGCACGTTAGTTTTTGATAGCATTTTGGTAAATTACCTACCTAACAAATGCCATTTGAAGTCCCTTTGTGAAAGAAACCCTCCTAATAAACAGAACTTGCTAGTTAACTTAACAAGCAGTCACTTTCCTTTTCCAGCCCAAACTCCCCTCAGGGTACTGTAGCTCTGACAGAGGCACTTGTTCGCACTACAAAGCAAGCTGGGTACTAGGAGGGTTTCTGAAGGTAGACTGCCTCATGATCATCCTGAGAAATGGAAGTTCCAGGCGTGGGTGCTTGCCACACAGCTGCTGCCTTCTTGCTGCCTGCCCTGGCACAGGGCAGTGACATCCATGACACCGATGTGCTCTGGGTGCTGATGGCCATGTTTTTGAACTCGGCAGGGTGGGATGGCTGCTGGCTGACACTCTGAATCAAACTCTTCAGTGGTGTTATGAAAAATAGGTAGTATCAGTTGCAATGGGGAAAACAAAGACAAGCTCAGCATAGGTAAAAGTGCTTTTTCTCTAGGTTATAGCACATGAGAGAACAGGATGCACAGACCAGTGTTCAACTTCCTTGGGATCCCCAGTCCCATGTTGAAGTCCATTGCAGGTGGATGAATGAGGAACAGTTTTTGTTTGGCAGGAGGTTCACTTTCACTCTGTTTTCCCTGCGATGTATCTTCTCCACCCTGCAATCACACTCCTATACAGAGGAAGACAACGTTCAACAACTGTTAAGATAAATCCAGACTTGAGCTGTGTCAGTGTTCAAGTGGAGTATCTCTGACAAGCACTATGGAGGTGGCAGTGCAGTGCTTGTCTGCTCTCTGACAGTCTAATATCAGGGCTGAGGCAGGGGTCGGGCAGCCCTCCCTTGCCTTCTGCACTAGGGGTCTGTGTGTGGGTGTGAAATTCCCTCTGCCTCCAACTGCTGGCCTGCCAAGGAGGCAAGATATCTTATTAGGAAGGTAATCCTTTCAGCTCAGATGACAGCAGTCTGTTGTTTCTATGCTACTGATGGTAGTTCTGTCTCTAATGGTGCACATATATATGTAAGAGCATAATACATTTCCCTTGTTACTTCAGCTTGCTTAGCTCTTACCCTGTCATTATGGTAACAGAAGGGTTGGTCTCAGCGTGCCACAAAGTGCAGAGTACCCTTGCAGAGACACAGAATTGCTGAGAAATACAGTGAGAACATACAAGGGCAAATTAGGAGGGCACATAAACCCTCATCCCGGGCTTTTAGGATCTGGTTATTAAAATTATTAGAAGTGCCTCTGCCTGAATTAAGGTTCAAACAACACCATATGCCAAAGTCAATAGTATGGCTTTTGTTTAATGGTAAATGTGAGGAAGAGAAGGAGAGACAGAAAGAAATAGGAAAAAGGAGGGGGTGGGGGAAGAAGGAGAGTGACATGGAGAGGTTAAGTAGAAAATGTACCACCACTCTGAGTAACCCAGCGGCATCCTGTTGGTCTGGTTCTTCTGGTCTTCTTGGTGGTGAGGGTCCCACAAAACTCAGAGTCCAATGGCATAATATATGTTCAGGAGATGCCAGGAACCTCCCCTGGCAGGGTTGGGGGAAGCTTTGCAGTCTTTTGTGACATACTCTGGATTTGTTGCCTCACTTGGATCAGGTGCAGTCCTCTGGTTGTGGAAGGCCTCAGGAATGAGTTGGAGGGGGAGGCTTGGGGGTCTTTGATGGTTTATGACCTCTTCTGGGCTCCTTCTCATGTAAATGTCCCGTGTGTACCTGGTCTTCCCAGCAGGTGGCCAGGGTTACTGCTTTGGTTTGGTGTGAAGAGAATTCGTCTTGACACGCCCAAAACCTATTTCCCCTGCCACCTGCTGAGCTCAGCTAGGGAGGATTCCCTGAGCCCTGTTTCCTTCTCCTCAGACCTGAGATGATTAGACAATAGTCTTATGTCACATTCCCCTTCACAGTCCAAATTCCAGTCAAGAAGCATATTGGAGAAGCGGAGGTTTGGCGGTCGCAGACAGGCAGTTGCTACCTTGCAGTTTGAAAAAAAGGCTTTGTATGATTTTGACAATGTTTATGACATTAATAACATTTCAGTCCATCGCAGGGTATGCTCTCCCTCTGCTGGTGTGTAACATCCTGCTTCTCATGTTTGCAGTGGCTTTTGGTTAACAGATAGAGAAATGCACATTCTAACCTATGTGCTGCTGCTAAATTCAAACCAAGCCACTGGATTGAAGGTAATGGTTCACAGTAAAATTTGTCCAACAGGATTATGGGGGAATGTGCAGAAGAGAAGGAAAATAGAGAGAACCAGGAAACAATCACTCACCTAAAGTAATCGACATTCAGACATTATTGTCAGATTATAAGTCAAGTTTTCAAAGACCCTTCAAAAATAACTCCAAATTTTGCACATCAAGAGTCTGATTCAAGGGTAGTTGAAGATAGTGCTAGGTCTACCACTGACTTGTTTGACTTTGGATCCAGGTTCCAAAATTTTATTGGTGTACAATATACAAAACATAAACATGATGAACAGATCACCATACTCCAGAACTTCTCAAAACTCTGTCCTCTCAAAACCATTCTCCTTTAGAAGATATCCTACAGACTGTTTTTTCAATATAGAAATAACTGTAATCTCCAAAGGGAGAGCAATTGGCCCAGAGGACCTCCATCATTTGTGTGCTGTTAGTCATTGCCATTGACTTGGGGTGACAATGCCAGGCTGTTGTCCCAAATGCAGGCTTGTTACCCAGTGTGCAGCACCAACTCACACATTGTGGCAAGATATTTCAATTGTTTATTCTAGTTTGTGCAAAGTAGGAAGCTACATGGTGACCCATGAAAGGCTGGCTCCCCTATCACCAAAACTCTATACTAAGACATTTTAATTAATAAAGACATCAGCATTCATTGGTTACAGGGCACATAACTTTTTTATGAATTGGTACTCAAATCCCTATTTGCTAATTACATCTCTTGCATCTCATGCTAATTACTCTGCATGAACAGTTTTTCCCTCCATTTGAGTCTGGGGTCCATTTTGAGTTTGTGATTGCAATCTCCCACTGCCAGAACTACCTTTCCTCTAGTTACTGCTCAGTTCTGCTGACCTCACTCCTGGTAGCTACCATCCAGACAGCTCATTCATCTTCGGATTGTCTTTCCTTTTCCTTAAAGCAAAAGATTAGCCAAGCATACCATTCTCAAAGTTCAGTTGCTTAATCATAACTGTCCAGCCATAGCTACTTGAAAAAAATTGCGAAGTTTGATTCAAATCTTGAGGAGTACAAATCTGAAGGAGCTTGATATCAAGACAGTTAGGTGTCAATGACCCACTCTGCTGACTATATCAGGTTCCATCAATAATGACTGATTTTCTGAAGAGCAAGAGGAAAATCAATAAATATGGATGTGGAAGGAGGTGAGAGGATGTCAAATAGCCAGGAGACTCAGTGGGAGTTGCCATGTGCCCCATGAGCTCTCTCATGTGCTCTTACGTGCCTGACTGTTGCTCAGTGCCATGGCTGCTTTTGGTGGTTTCCACGCAGCACATTTAAAGATGAACCAAGCTGTCAGCTTTGACAAAAACTCCCTTATTCCACACTTGTCCCCATCTGCAGGGTGAAGAGAAGCACGGGTACCAGTTTGTGGTTGCTCTGGGGCTGCAGTAACACTAATTTGTGGTTCTCCAGCCTGAGGTGGAAAAGTGGCATTTGGTCTCTGCCATTATGTTTCCTCAGCTGTTCAAGCTGGGCCTGAAGCTGAGAAGTTGCTGCCACCTCAATGGGCTCTCACTTCAAATGGTAAGGCCTCAGTAATGGTTGCTTTTGTGGACATTTGTGGCTGCTCTGTGAGACATCGGGAATCCCAGCTGCAGTGCCTGGGGGTTAATGGTGTCACTGTGTGATGGGTTTTATCAGCCCTGCACATGGTCTTCTCCACGGACACCCC
>VWZG01004806.1:1990-13016 GCA_013396735.1 Grallaria varia | reverse complement strand
CGGCCAGGGCTGGAGGGGAGCGCGGGCTGCCAGAGCCGTTGGGCTGTGGCCCTAATTCCCAGAAAGCTGCTCGTGTGGGAGTGAGTGTCCTCCCGTGCCCTCCGCTCCGCCGCAGCCTCCAGACTCCTGAAGGTTTGACGTGGGATTTTTTTTCTGTTTTTTTTTTTCCCCTTATTTTTTTTTTTTTTTTTATTTTAAGCGCCGGGGNATTTAAGCGCCGGGTGCAGATTAACAAAAGCTCTCGCGGCCATCGTGCCCGCTGCTGGGCACGGGGAGGGGGGATCGGGGCTGCTTCCTCTGCCTGCGCCTTCAGCTTCCTCACCTGCACCCTGCAGGAGGCAGGTAGGTGCGTACCGGGCTCAGTGCCGGGGCTGGGAGGAGGAGGAGGAGGAGGAAGAAGGAGGAGGAGGAAGGGCTGCGACTCCGTGTACGCAGAGTGGACTCTGGGCAAGCCGAAGAGAGGTTCCATTTTGCATGAGGAAAGGGCTGGCTTTTGGGTTCTTTCCCAGCCAGAGGTGGCTTGTGGGGCTGGGGGGTCAGAGCCCTTCCCTGGGGGGCCCCGAGGGGCTCTGGTCCAAGCTGGTGCTGTGGGCACCAGGGTAGGGCTGGCACCATCGTGGGCAGCTGGAGCACAAGCAGAGAGGGACAGTCGGGTACCAGGACCCCCATCTATCCCCCTCCCCCGTGCTGGAGCATCCCGGGAACCCACTGCCTCACACGGCCACGCATCCCCCCACCCATGATCCCGAGGGACAGCGTGGGGACAGTGTCCCTCCGCCCCACGTCCTGCCGGTGTCTCCCCCATCCTCCAGCTCGGGGCCGGGCAGGGATGCCAAGGGTGGTTCTAATTCGGGCGTTTCCGGCCTCCCGCGGCGTCGTTCTGGCCAGGACTCGGCTCAGGGGTGTTGACGTCCCTCTGCTCGCCCTCTGATTTAAGGGGAAAACCAGGGATTTTGGAGCCCTGTGCCAAACCACCGTGGCAGAACCTCCCAGGGCGGGGGTTTGTCTCTCAGCGAAGCCTGAGTTGGCAAAACTCGAGCCCAGTCTGGACCCCCCCAGATCACCCTGGGGGACACTCGGTGGGTCGTGCCGGGGACAGACAGCGAGTGGAAGGACCTTGGCCAGGGGCTGTGGATGTGGGAGGCAGGCAGGGATCTTGCTCCTGGGATGGGGGGGCTCTGCCTGAGCCCCAGCAGAGCTTCCCACAGCACGGCTACCCCATGGGGGCTGCGCTGGCCCGGGGGAGGCCCCACCAGGGCCTTGGGCTCCCTGGCACGCCGAGGGCAGCGTGGCATGGGGAGGGGACAGTGCCTGGGGATGCTGCCCCGGTGCATGGTGGGAAATTCCCTCCTGTCCCTCCTGCAAAACCCCCCTCTCCTTGCTCTTTGCCCCAGAAAGGGATGCCATGGACCCTCCTCAGGGCTTCCCAGTTTCAGGGTGGTGTGTCCATTCCTCCCCCCACCAGTCCCCTCCCTCACAACATTCCCAACACCCCGAGAGCCACCCGGCCACCTCGGGATGTGCAGACCCTTCCCAGAGTCGCTCCCGGCTGCCAGTTCCCCCACAGCCCTTCCGGATCCATCATTCCCGAGGAGCAGAGGGAGGGAACGGGAAGAGTTTGTCTTTCAGCACCTTCTCATTGCTCTCGATGAGAAGGATGTCTCTCCCTCGCCCCAAGCCCTGTCTGGGTCCCCTCCCTGTTCCCTGGCACCCAGTGGGTGCAGCGAGCAGCACCCCCAAGCCCTCCCCTCCACAGCGAGCAGGCCTCGAGGGGGTCCTGCTGTGGGTTCACCCTGCTGGTGGTGGGATGGTGCCACCCAAATGCCCGCTGACAAGGCCAAATGACCCCGATGGCACCCGCTGCCCCAAGCCATGTCCAGCAAGGGTTAACTCCGGCTCCCGGCGGGGCCAGACCGCAAGGAAGCTGCTGCTGAGCTGGGAGCCCGCCCATGGCCTGCTGTTCTCGCTGCTGGGCTCCCATGGGCCCTGGCCGGCCCTCACCCCATCTCCTGCAGCCCCCAGCCCGCCAGCCCCCTGCGTCGAGCCGTGCCGAGCCGTGCCGAGCCATTCCAGGCGAGCCGTGAGCATGGATGCGGTTTATGTAAGGAGTGCGTGTCCCTGGGACACACACGCGCGTTACATAAACCTGCACGGCACTGCTGCCTTCAGCACCACCTCACCGGGAGCCCAGGAACGGGGGGTCCACCTGGGGGCCCCCCCTGGACCGGCTCCCCCCGCTCCGGGGCAGGAGCATTGCCGTGATGGAATGGGCAGTGGGAGATGGTGGGTTTGGGGTTAGGGTGTCTTGGTGCTGGGAATGGTGCAGGCAGCACCCACCGGGTGCCAGTTCTTGCCTGGTGGGCTGGGATGAGCGTGATCCTGGTGGGCTGCAGGGCAACACTGGGTTTGGTGAGACCCTGGTGGGTTGCAGGGCATGGCTGGGATGGATGTGACCCTGGTGGGCTGCAGGGCATGGCTGGGATGTCTGTGATCCTGGTGGGCTGCAGGACATGGCTGGGATGTCTGTGATCCTGGTGGGCGGCAGGGCAGGAGTGAGTGGCTACCCGAGTCCTCCCTCCTCATCACTCGGCAGGATGGCACCAGCGGGATGCTGCCACAGCATCCCAGTGCTCCACAAAGCCCCTGGGAACCCCTGGGAGCATATCCCTCTCTTCCCACCTGGCTGCTGCGGGCTCTGCAGGGAGGTAGAGGAGCTCTGCCTTCGTCCCAGGTGGCTGGAGGAGGGATGGCCAAGGCTCTGGACCAAGGTGGCAGCATGGCTTGAGGCAAAGCCAAAGGGACCAGGAGCTCACATCCCAAGGGATGGGTGGCCACATGTTCCACGCTGGACACGCCACCACCAGCCCCCCAAGCACCAGGACAGGAGGCTCCTGGCCCATCCGGTGATTCTCCCATTCCAGTTTCGCCCGGAGCGGGGCGGCTGGAGCCTTTCATTGGTGACGGGGCGGCGTTGCCGAACAAAGGGCGCTTTCTTCGCCCGCACGGGGCAGAGCACACCTGCCCGCCTTGGCACCGCCGCCGGTGCCCCCGGGGCTGGGCGGCACCGCCGGCACCGCGCCGATTCCCGGTTTCCCGGGCGTCAGCAGCCCCAGCATCCCTCCCTCCCGTCCGCCCAGTCGCTGCCGGAGCCGGCGGAGGCTGCACATCGTGGGGAGCGGAGCCACTGCCACCACCTTGTCCTGCTGTCACACGCCCCAGGATGCGCAAGGCTGCCTAGAGCCGGGGGAAGGTCCCGCTCGTGCTGCTCCCTGGATACCCCTCTCCCCGAATCCCAGTCCCCCGGGATCTCCAGCTCGTAGGACAACAGGCAGGAGGAGCACGGAGCCCCTCAAGCCAATGGATCAAAAACTCCAGCTCCAGCATTCGGAGAAGAACATCCCCAGGGCCGCCCAGGCGGCTTTCTGCCTCCTCCAGATCCCGGAGCCGGACCCCTTCAGCCTGTGGGTTTAGGTGCTCCTGACTTCCCGGCTTCTCCTCTCCGGGACTTGGTGTCACCAGCGGAGACACCCGCTCGTCCTCGGCGGTGGGGTCCCTGATGGACCCTCCAGGTAGCTGTGGGGTGGAGGGGATGCTCGCCGAGCTCTGGCGCCGGCTTCTTGTGCTCCCCATGGGATGAAGGACAGGGGACAACGTCACGCTGGGGGGAGCAGGGGGGGACCCAGGGGATGGCGTGTGGTGGGGCAGCGGGACGGAGCTGCGCTGGGAGCAGTTTCTTGGAGCGGGGCTGGATGGGAGAGCCTGGATGGGTCCTGCGCCCTGGAGGGATGCGGTGGGTGTCCTCAGGGTGTCCCTGCGCCCCAGGGTGCCCCGGCTCGGACAGGGTGCTCCAGGGTGCTTCCCGAGCAGTGTGGGCATGGGGACTTTGACCTATTTGGGCAGAGGATGTGATGGGGACAGGCGGCTCTGGGGACACATACTCCTGTCCCCGCCCTGCTCCTGTCCCCACCTTGTTCCTGTCCTCATCCCACTCCTGTCCCCATCCCGGCCATGGGGGCGGCTGTCTCCCACCCCGCAGCCGGACTGGGAGCTGGGTGACCCCGCTCTTGTCCCTCTCGGGTGTCCCGGCTGCCGGGCAGGAAGTGGGGACAGAAGGACAGGGGGACAGGGGGAAGGAAGGTCTGGCTCTGCAGCCCGCGTGTGCGTGTGGCCCGAGTCCCGGCGGAGGGTTAATCCAGCAAATCTCCCCAGGCATTTCTCCCAGGAGGGGCCCCCTGGGAGAGCTGGGAGCTCCCCCCCTCGCTGGAAGCCCTCCTGGGAAGCGCAGCCCAGCCCTGGCCGGAGGCAAATACCTGCGCGGGGCACGGCCTCCCCACGCTGGGTGCCAGCGGCCGGGCGCGGGGCCAGGCTGGGTGCGGAGGGACGGGTGGGCGCGGGGTGCGCCCCGGCCTCCAGCCCAGCCGCCATGGGCGCAGGAGCCACGGGACGGGACGGCGACACCCGCCCCACACACGAGCCCTCCCGGGTCGCGCTTTCCCGGCGGGCGCCTCCGGGGCATCCCCTCGCCGTGCCGGGGAGCGTCCCATCTCACCCGGCGGGGCGGAGATGCGGCGCTGAAAGCAGCCCCCTCCCCAGCAACACCCCCGGCCATCCCCGTGCCCCGGTTTCCCCCCGCCAGCACCGCCCGGGCGGGGCTCGGCGCGGTGCCCCGCTGATGCCCCGCTCCCTGCCCGCAGGATCCGGCCAGCCCGGGACGGCGCTGAGCACCACATGAGTGTCGGAGCAGCATGGCCAGCGACGCCAGCATGGGGGAGACCCCGGCGCGGTGGAGGAGAGCCCCGGACGGCGCGCAGGACTCCCGGGGCATGGAGAGCAGCGGGATGGTTTTATCCCGAAGCGCTGCTGCCGAGCTGGGACTCCCGGGTTACCCGGAGCCCGGCAAGCTGAGCTACGGCGTGGACAAGGGGTGTCCCTGGAGGGGCTCCGAGGGATGTTTGGGACCCGTCCCGGAGCTCGCCGGGGGCCGGCTGGGCTGCCCCTACCCCGCGGCCCCGCCGTGCCTGCGCGATGCCCTGTGCCGCCCCAAGGAGGGAGCCGAGCTGCCCCCGCTGCTGCCCCCCAGGAACGGGCAGCCCAAGGCGGGCTGGGGGGAGCCCTGCAAGGACCACCCCGGGGCGCGGTGGGCCGAGGCCGTGCTGGCCCCCCTGGCCCTCTACAGCCACGCGTACCACCGCTACCCGCTGCCCGTGCCCGGGCTGGACACGCAGCGCCCCAGCAAGCCCCGAACGGCGGCGGGGGACACGGCCGGGGACCCGCCGGCTTTCCGCCACTGCCCCTTCCTCGTGGAGGCCAAGCACAGCCCCTTCCTCCTGTCCTCGCTGCTGCCCAGCGGAGCCCCGGCCGACCCCCCGTTCGGCGGCGCGGGGGCGGAGGGCCCGGGGGCCGTGGGGGACGGGCGATTCGCCGCCGTGGACTGGCGCTTGGGCTCCTACGCGCCCGCTTGGGGACAGCCCCTCTACCTGGGGGTCCCGCCGAGGTGCAAGGCGGCCCTGACCCCTTTCGACGACTGCTCCAGCTCAGGGAACAAGGTAGGGCGCCCCGGAGAGAGTGGATGGCCGGGGGTCCCCGCTACGCCCCCGGGTGGCAGCGGGCTCCGGCCTCGTCCGAACCCGGCTGGGAGCGGCGCGCTGCGACAGGCGATGCTGGCACCGGCGACCTGGGCAGGGCAAGGGCCGGGCAGCCCCCCGTGAGGGCAGCGCAGCCCCCCGCTCTCTGCTGTACCTGCTCAGCGGGGTCCCGGCCCCACCGAGGGACGGGGTGACACGCCCCTGGGGTGACGCCGCGGTGTCCCCGCGGGTGATGCCACCCCCGGGCTGAGTCACGGCGGCAGGAGCCGGCGGGGGCGGCGGGAGGCAGAGCTGCCACCCGTGGGTGCGCCCGTCGCACCCCGTGCCGCTGCGGCTCCNCACCCCAGCGCCGGGGGCTGGGCAGCCCCGGGCAGCTGCCCAGCTCGGGAGGGCGCCGGGGGAAACCGAAGCATGCCAAAGGCTCCCCATCACCCCACCGCAGCAATGTGGGTGACAGGCGGTGACAGGGACTCGCCCGCGGGGTGACACCGGCCCCTCTGCTCCCTTCCCCAGGAGTTTTACCCGAAGAAAGAACCCCGTTTCCACCTCTCCACCAAGGACCACGCGGCGCTGCTGGGCAGGAGCCAGGCAGGGCAGGACAGAGACGGGGAGGGGGAGCCGGCGGTGCCGGAGCTGCCGGGAGCCCCGTGGAGGGATGGCCGAGCGGGGGGCCGCTCGGCGGTGCCCGCTCCCCATGCCCGCACGCCTCCCCCCAGTGCCAGCCACCCCCTGTTCCTCCTGCAGCCCGGCGCGGGGGGCTGCGGGGGCGCCTGGGTGGGCGCACGGCCCCACGGCGCCGATTTTTCCATGGAAACGGGGCCAGGACGGCCCTCGGAGCCCAAAGATGAGCGCCTGGGGTACCAAAGCCTCCAGCCCGGCTCGCCACCGGGATCCAGAGAGACCAACCCATCGCCTCTGCTCGCGGACGGGCACTACCCACCGGCTCTGGCCAAGGCGGAGCCCCCCGCAGCCTGTCTCTGCCCCACGCCGGGCTGCCATGGGTGCCCCGGCGTGGGCTGTGGGGTGCCCAACCCCTTCGAGCCCACCCTGGGCGTGCCCGGGGGGCGCTTCCCGTGCCCCCCCAGCAACCACACGAAGCTGAAGAAGACGTGGCTGACGCGGCACTCGGAGCAGTCGCTGCCTCGCCTCAAGGGTGCCCGGCGGGACGGGGGTCCCGAGCCCCCCGGGGAGGGCAAACGCTCCACCAAGCGCCCCCACGGCACCGCCGATGGAGCCCGCGCTGCCAGCGAGGGCGCCGGCGCGGCCAAGAGGGGCACCAAGGCCACCGTGTGCCCTGGCGATGGCACGGAGAGCGGAGGGGACCCCGAGGAGAGGAGGATGGAGCTGGGAGAGGCAGGTAAGGAAGACGAGGCTGGCAAGAGGGTGGTGGCATCACCCGATCCCGAAGGAACTTTGCATCCCTCTTCGTGGCGCCCGCAACGCGAGCTGGGAACACGTGAGGACTGGGAAACCTGCCGCGCTGGGGGTTTTCCTCTCATGGCTGGCTCCGGCAGCGATTCCCGGGTCAGGAATAGTTGGAAATGTGCCTTCGGGGTGCCGTGGCACCCTTGGGTGGGATGCCCGGGGGTGGAAATTCCCCTTTGGGGTAGCGTGGCACCCTCGGGTGGGATGCCTGGGGGGTGGAAGTGCCGGCACTGGGTCAGTGACTCCTCGGGGAGGTGTTGGCATCTCAGCCCTGACCTCTGCAGAGCTCCAGCCCTACTTTCCAGCCCTACTTTCTGGCCCAGTTTCCAGCCCCCGCCTCAGCGTGCCAGTCATAGAATCCCAGAATCCTGGAATGGTTTGGGTTGGAAGGGACCTTAAAGCCCATCTTGTCCAACCCCTTGCCCCTGGCAGGGACACCTTCCACTAGACCAAGGTGTCCCAAGCCCCATCCAGCCTGGCCTCGGGCACTTCCAGTCCCTTCTGCTGGCACGGATGGGGCTCCACAGTGTCCCCAAGCCCCTCCTGTGTCCCCCAGACCCGCCGAGCCGGCAGGAGCCGTGGTGCCTGCAGAGCCTGCCCTGCACTGCGCTGCCCCAGAGCATCCCCCGATGCTGTGCCTGTGCCCCCCGGGCCACGGGGGACCCCGAGGGCGAGGAGGAGGAGCCCCCCGAGAGCACCTGCAGGCTGCTGCACTTCCGCAGGTGAGCCCGGGGCTCCCGGGGAGCTCACAGGGTTGGGGGGCCACGGGGCATGGAGCACCCCCTCCTGTCACCCCACTTTGGAGCACCTTCTCCATCACCCCACATCAAAACACCTTTTCCCATCGCCCTGTTTGGGAACACCCCCTCCTGTCACCCTGCTTTGGAGCTCCTCCTCCATCATATCCATCAACCCACTTCATAACACCTTCTCCCATCACCCTTCTTGGGAGCACCTCCTCCCCTCTCCCCCCTTTCTAATGTCTCTTCTTCACAGCACCCCCTCCCATCACCCCACTGTAGAGAATCCCCTTCCACTTTCGAGCACCCTCTTCCATCACCCCAACTTTCAACACCCCGTCTCATCACTCCACTCCTGACAACCCTCTCCTGCCCCTCCACTTTCGAGCGCCCCTCCTGTCCCCTCTCGCCCCA
Source organism: Grallaria varia (assembly GCA_013396735.1). NCBI lineage: Eukaryota > Metazoa > Chordata > Aves > Passeriformes > Formicariidae > Grallaria > Grallaria varia. The sequence goes on along the minus strand of VWZG01004806.1, from coordinate 4,852 downwards.
GGTTTGCCCTGGGGGACAACGGCGAGCTGAGCGTCGATGGCCTCTGCACCCTGGGGGAGGCCGAGGGGGACCTGCTGGAGGAATCCAGCCCCAAGTCGGGGGGCAGGAATGTGGGGAGCAGCCTCTGCCTGGCCAAACACCTCCTGGGAGTCCTGGGGGACCCCTTCTGTGACGCCGTCCGCAGGGACAGGGACACGTGTCTGGGAGCCCCCGGCGGGCCCGAGGGTAAGGGGGGACCGGGGCGGGGGGTGACACTGGGGGCGACACTGGGGGCACTGGGGAGGCTGAGGCTGTGTTTCCCGCAGGGGTGACAGCCTGGAGGCGGGGGGAAGGAGCCCCCCAGCTCTGCGACTCCTGCCAGCGTGGCTTCTTCAACTCCCACTGGAGCTGTGCCAGATGTGGCTTCCAGCTGTGCCCTGACTGCCACCGCAGCAGGAGGGAGACTGATGGCCCTGGTATGGGGACATGGAGGGGGCTCAAAAGGGAGTGTCAGCCCTGGGGGGGCACTCCGTGGGGACAAACACACCTTCTCTCTGACACAGAGGGTCCAGGCCTGGCACAGCCACCTGAGTGCACCCCTGGGCGAGACCACCCCGTCACAGCCCTGGTCCCCACGCAGTTCGTCCCCACCTGTGGTGAGTGTGTCCCCCACCCTCAGAACCCTCCGCTAACCACTGCTGGGGGGCTGACACCCCTGTCCCCGCTGTCCTCCCCAGTGCTGACCAGGCTCTGGAAGCTTCTGCACGAGGTCAGGGCCAAGTTTGGCATGGAGTCTCACTGTCCCTGTGGGAAGGGGGCTGCAGAGCAGAGCCCGGCAGAGCCCCCGGGCAGGCAGGTATGGGGTGGGCAAAAGGGGGTGCCAGTGCCCCCCAACCCCCGCACAGGGTGTCTGGGGTGTGTGTGGGGATGTGGCTCTCCCCCGATGCCCACACGGGTGTTTCAGGAACCGCCGGGGGCTGCGGTGCCCACCGTGCCACCCCCCAGCCATGGCCAAGGCGACACCTCCCAGCCCATCAAGGAAGGTAGGGCCAGCTGCGACCCCCCCAGCCGCGGGGGCTCAGGGATGCTGCACCCCCTCCCCTTTCGGGGTGCTGGGTGGGGATGGGATGAGATGCAGAGAACGGCGTGGGCAACCCTGACTGTGTTCTCCCGCCCCGAGCAGAGAGCCCCGAGGGGGGGCTGCCGTCCCCGGGGCAGCCCCCGGCGCGGGGGGCCGTGCAGACCACCACCCTCTGTGACCTGCTGGCCTCCACCGCCGTGAAGCTGTGCCTGGGGCAGGACGGCGTGCGCATGGCCTTTGCCCCCGTGGTGCCCACCCTGCCCAGCGTGAGTCCCTGCAGTGACCCGGGCACCCCCTCCCGTGCCGCCCACCTCCCCTTTCAGGGGGACTGGGGAGCGGGGACAGGGTGGGCTGAGGGGCTCCCCAATTCCACTCCCTCCGCCCAGGATAATCGCCTGACCAGCATCCTGGACAGCATCATCGCCCGCGTGGTGGAGAGGAAGATCCAGGAGAGGCAGGCGGGGGGCGAGCTGAGCCCCCCGAGCCCCTCTGAGCCCCCCGCGTCCCACTGCGTCCTGGCACCCAGCGGGCTGCTCTGGCTGCACGACCCTGGCCACGCCAGCAACTACAAACTCTTCCAGGAGCACTGGCGGCAGGGCCAGGTGAGCCCCCTGTCCCTGGTGACCCCCGGGACCCGCCCGTGCTGGTGGCACCCGGGACCCCTCCGAGCTGAGCCCCGGCTGCCCTGGCAGCCCGTGCTGGTTTCAGGGCTGCAGAAGAGGCTGGAGGGGCGGCTCTGGGCGCCGGAGTCGTTCCGGGGGGAGCAGGAGGTGGAGGCGGTGAACCTGCGGGCGCCGGCGAGCAGCGTCCGCATGAGCAGCCGCGAGTTTTGGGATGGCTTCGCCGCCGGCACGGGTGAGCGGCGTGAGGAGTTCGTGGGGTCCCCGGGGCGATTTTGGGGTGAGGTGTGAGGGGAGCCGGGCTGTGCACCCCTCCCTCCATCCCTGTGTGTGACGCCGGTCTCCCTCTCGCAGCATCCCCGGAGCGGGATCGGGGTGCTGGGGACTTGCTGAAGCTGGAGTGTGGCTTTGGGGACATGGAGCTGAGCCGGTAGGTGATAGCAGAGGGTGGGTGTCCCCCTTCCTGACCTCCCCACGCCAGCAGTGGGATGCGGGATGCAGCATCAGGGCTGGGGGAGTCGAGGCGGCTCTGCCCTCACCTGTACCCGGTGCCCCGCTGCCAACCACCCCATCTGTGCCACAGGACCACCAATCTGCGTGCCAGCCTGCCCCTGCCCGAGTACTGCGGGGCCAGCGGCCGCCTCAACCTGGCCACCCACCTGCGGGGCCAGCGGGGCCGGCGCTGGCTGCTCCCACGTGTCTGTGCAGCCTACGGTGAGTGCGGCACCCGGGCCTTGGTGGGGGGCACCGCGCGGGGATGCCCACGGCTCACCCACCGGCCCGCTGCCGCTCCCAGGTGTGCCCCCGCGGGACCGGAACGTCGGCACCAAAAACCTGGCGGTGGAAGCGGCCGATTCCATCAACATCCTGGTCCACGCTGCGGCGGCACCGCGGGGTACGGGGGCGGCACCGGGGGTCCTCACAGCCCCCTGCCCTGCTCCGGCGCCCCCTGACCCCCTCCTGAGCCCCCTCCTGCCCGCAGAGGTGCTCCTGCACGGCGACACGGACGACGTGGATGCTCCGCTGAAGGAGCGGCTCCGGGATGGCGGCGCCCGGCCCGGCGCCCTGTGGCACATCTTCCGTGCCGAGGACGCCGCTCGGATCCGGGATTTCCTGCGCCAGGTGGGTGCCAGCACCCCCTGCCCCCCTCCGCCCCCTCCCCGCTCCGCTCACCCCCGGCCA
>VWZG01004805.1:0-17839 GCA_013396735.1 Grallaria varia | reverse complement strand
ATACTATCTGTGTCTTACACAGCTTCAATGGTCTCTCACTCATCATGTCAGGTTCAGGATAATTATTTAGCAAAAACTTAGCTAATTTTTTTTTCCTTTTTATTGATATTTTTAGTAAATCTCTTAAAATAGCAACTCTGACTTTCTCCAGACTTGTATTGAGTCCTCCTCATCTGAAGTAAATAACCGTTTAGCTTGATATCACAACCCTTTTCTTCCCTTTTTTTTTAATACTCTTTTTTTTTTAAACTGTCAATATGAAAGAGCGTTGTACACAACATCTTTCTCTATTGAAGCTAAAGGATTTTCTGCCGATGGCAAATATGGCAGCATGGGAGGGTTTATGGAGCTCTTTCTGGGTAGATTCAGCACACAACAACTTGAAAAACAGACTGCCCAAATGTAGACCAAACAGCTACCTCTCGTTGGAGAATACTGCTTTTACAAAGAGTCTGAAAAAATAGCACTACTGGGAATGCTATGAATACAGGACAAAGCAGCAAAGTCTGGCTTTATCCTCCCCAGCTCCTCATTGTACCTGGCAAATCTTCCTTCCTTCCTCTTTTGTCCTCCAGTCAGAGCAAGAATTACAACCTCTGTGTTTGGTGCTGCTTTCTTTACTAGTCCAGCAGACTGTCAAGTTCTTGGATATGAAAGGTGGAAAGATGTCAGAGCTGTGTAGATTTGTTATGGAAATTGTTTTTTCCACGCAGATGCTTGTAGTTTTTTCCATGTTTCTGTACAGCAAAATAATGTTAAGTTGTTAGTGAACAAAAAATCTAAGATATGCTTTATATTTATATTAAGAGTATATATTTACATTTACAGTTACCTATAATTTTATTTTATTTATGTCTATGTTATTTATACTTTGTGGTATTTTTACTCTATGAGGCCAATTCAGAATTCAGTGTTATCAAGTGATGTATCAGCATTTTTTGCATGATTCTCATGATCACAGTCTCATTTTCTTTGAATGCTACATGAGATAGTTTTGGTAGGAGTGGATGAGTTTAGTGTTTAGTCATTCTCTCAGAAGACTACCATGAGCGAGAGTATGACTTCAGAGGTAGATGAACTAACTATTCTAAATGTCAGAAACAAAATTAAACACATATTCATATGATTCTTGAGGTTAAAATAGATCTCTAAGATCATCAAGTCCTGCTGTCGATCTGTGCACCACTACCACGTTCACCATTAAATGATATGTCATATCCAGAAGATTTTGGGACACTCCCCAGGATGGTAACTCTACCACATCCCCAGGCAGCCTGTTCCAATGTTTTACAACTCTTCCTGAGAAGAACTTTTTCCAAATGTCTAATCTAAGCCTCCCCTGGTGCAGCTTGCAGCCATTTTCTCTTGTCCTGACACTTGTTGCTTGGGAGAAGAGATCAACTCCTGCCTCACTACAGCTTCCTTTCAAGTAGTTGTAGAGGGCAATAAGGGTCCCCCTGTGCCTCCTTTTACCAGGCTAAACAACCCCCGTCCCCTCAGCTGCTCCTCATAAAACTTCTTTGCCCGTCTCTGAACTCACTCCAGCACCTCAATGTCCTTTTTGACGTAAGGGAGGGACCCAAAACTAAACTCAGTATTTGAGGTGCAGTCTTCCCAGTGTAGGGAAGTGATCACTGCACTCGGCCTGCTGGACACACTGCTTTTGACACAGGCCAGGACATCTTTAGCACACTGCTGGATTGTGTTCAGATGCTGTCAACAAGGATCCACAGGTCTCTTCCCATCAGGCAGCTTTCCAGCCCCTCTGCCCCAAGCCCATGGGACTGCATGGAGGAGTTGTAGAAACCCAAGGGCAGAATCTGGTACTTGACCATGTTGTTCCTTATGCAATTGGTCTCAGCCCATCTATCCAGCCTCTCTGAAAACCTCTGGAACAGATCTTGGAATTCAATCTGGAAACAACCGAAAGAAAAATAAAACTTAATTTTTAAATTATGCATAGACTAATTTGATTAAATCTGCAGAAAATACAGTCAATGGCAAAGTTAATCCCAGGTTCACTAAGGCCAAATATTAACAGTTTTGTGGCAAAATATTTTCCCCAAAAGAACTCAGTAAAATATCAAGGGATCCAATCTTTTTCAATTATATTAGTTTCTATTTTTCTATAACTTAGACATTTAAATTAAGACACAAATAACAGTGCAGGATAATTTAACATGTCCTCACAAGTTTTTGAAAATTGTTACTTGTGATTATTATGTATGTATTTGTGAAAAGGACTGTTGGTGCCATAAAATCTAAAATCAAATCTGGAACGCTGAAGTAGTAGCGATTTATTATCTTATATCAGCCCAAAAAGTACAGGGACTGTATCTCCTTCTTCAAGAGTGGATGGTGGTGTCAGTTCCTATTACAATAATAGGAGAGCCCATGTACATCGCCCAATTGGCTTGTCTTTTCCATATTTTTATTTGTAAGTAATAAATTGCATAACAACACCTTTGTACAGAACTCCAGTATGTAAGTATTCCTGTTCTTAATCTTTTCTGGTTTAATCATTTTACTTTGAGTGTTTAATTCTATTCTTGAATTCACAAAGCTAAACAATTGTCAGTGAACCTGTCATGGTAATACAGACTACAAAACTGGAGAGTAATTTGTCAGAAGTCTCCCACCTCAGTAACATATGGCTTTCTTTCCATGTGTCAAATATGTGGTTGTTGATTTCTCCTGGAATGCCTTGATGTCAGTGCTTTTGCTACTATGAGTAAATTATTTGAACACTTTTTACCCTAGAGGGCCTGCATTATTAGCTCGACATGAAGCTGAGAATTTTTTGCATCTCCATAGTAACATCCTTGCACGCATAGGTGTGATAAGACCATGATTTATGGGTGTACTGACAGAATTTCTGGAGAGTGATGAAAAATATTAGAATATATTAAGTCAGATGTTAAAGATAAGTAGATCAATGTATCCTGTTTTCCTTTATTTTTTATTTAATGGATGTGGAATATGATGATATGAAATTCTTGTAGTTCAGTTAAAGGTGGAAGGGATTAGATAACTTTGCTTATTCTTACATCATGGAGCTTATAGAAATCAATCAAAGAAATAAACTAAGCAAATGCAAGACTGCTGGACAGGAGAAAGGCCCATAATCTGCTAAACTCAAGTATCACAAGCATTTCAGACAAACAAACCGTGGAAGAAATCTTAGGGGTGGTAGGGAAGGACAGAAGACTGATAACCCCTTCATCACCAACAAGGTTGCTTGTGCTAAGTCTAAAAACCAAACACATTTGTAGAAAAATCCTTATAAATTTTCAAAACACATTTCCACCTTGGGGATTCATTTTTCACAAATCTCATATAAGAGGTAAATGCTTTATTTCCTCAGCTTAGGCATAAATTTCCAATGGAGTATAAATTTCATCACAAGCTGTCAAAGTTGTAGATAAGGGTCACTTTCTGGCCCACCCTTTGCAGATGCATGAGCTAAAGATAACTTCAGGCAGGAGCAGAAGTCAACACTTACACGTTCAGCATAAGGGGACAAAGAAACAGGCTTTTGTCCACAGAATGAAGAAATGTTTAGAATATACTGAAATATTTAAAATATATTGATATTTCAGTTTTGCCTTCTTTATTTTCTTTTCAACAGAAGTACAGAATTGCCCTTTAAGGCAGACTACAGGAGACTTAGGAAAACATTATTTAGCCATTCAGAAGTGAAAAGCAGGTAGGACCTCTTGCCAATGGTAGCAAATATCCAAGTAAAGAAAATACTTCATTTTAATAAACAATGTCACATTTGTAACCCTGCAGTTGTTCCAATGTGATTAATTTTGGGTCAGCTTTAAGCCTTCTAGAATCAACAGCTCACTGCACCATAAAATAAGCCACTTACAAGGCAAATTCTCAATGTATTATCAGTTTAACAGACCACCAAATTATAAGAACAACTTCCTCTCCAAAATTATTATCTTGTAATTATTAAGATAACATTGAATATAGCCGAAAATGAATTTTACCACCATTAGCTGAATATTCCCATGTAGTCTCATTTAATTATTTTACAGTTCTTTCTGTTGACCCCTAACATTGTATTACCAATTAGTACAAACATCATAAAGGGACAAACCAGTTAGGATTAAATTTTGACAATACAGAATGGAAAAAAAAATAAAGCTGTTTTCCATGCACAGCCTGCCCAAAAATGCTAATAAAAATAGTGCTCTTGTGCAGCATTTTTATTCTTACATATTAATCAAAATAAATCTACAATAATATAGCCTACAAAACTACAGGAAGGATCAGAATTAGTCGGCCTTTTTGTATACAGTGTTACAAGACTACTCTGTGGATATTGTGTTTTTGTAAGTCAAGAACTCAATTATGAAGTGAAAGGTATTGTCCTTTTTTTTTCTGTATTTTGATACTTCCCAAAGTATATTATCACAGAATCAAAACAGCAATATTGTCGCTGAAGTTTAGAATCCCCATGACAATTTTTCTCCTCATTAAAACATGGAAAACACTATGAATCATGAGATGCCTACTTGCTACCGTACCAGATAGAAGCAGCTCTTAACAGGATCCTCTCTTATGAAATAGTGAGATGATTTAGCATGGTACAATATCTCATTCTTAGCAACTAGTAAGGATTCATGTCACATGAATCATCATAAACCTGGTTTCAACCGGAAAAAAAATGCCACATCCTTCTCTTTCCCCATATATATGTTATCTGGAAGTAAATAATTAATTTACATACTTTGAAATGTGGGTTAATAAGTGCATATGTGCTAGCAACCAATGATAATGAATATTGGCATGTGCCAATACTTCATCATTTATTATACCTGTGCTAGTACAACATTGTAGTACAACACTGTAGTTCAATTTTCATTACAAAATTGAGAACCTCCTTCTAATTATTTTTCATTATTATTTTCAAAGATAATTTGCTTTCATCTGCTCAGCTTCTGGACACAGTACTAGCTCCAAGCATTATTGATTGGGCTGGCAAACCCTAGGGCCTTTGTCACAACAAATAAAAAGTTATAAAATCCTGTTCCCTTACACAATCTGCTTTCACGTTAGTTTATAACAATTTCCTTTTTTGCTTTCAGTGATATGTCATGCCAATCAGTTCCGATGTGGAATTAGACAATTCTGAATGAGGATATATTTCCACGCATGTCCTCGCGTATGTCTCTTCTGATACGTCAACAAACATCTGATTTTCATCACATATAATGCATTTGCATCTCTGTCTTTCTCAATATTAGGTTGCTTCTTAGAAAATAATCTTCAAAGGGAAGAAAGTCTCGCCAGTTTCTCCCAGCCTGAAGACTAATAGCTCATGCTGAATGATATGGGAAGATTTTGACTGCTTAATTATAAAGCAGTAAGGAGAAGCAGGCTAAGGAAATACTTTTCTTTAGCTTCATATTGTAAATTCTGCCACTCCAGGTTTCCTCAGGATAGTCCATACATACCCCCACATATTGTATTAATTATGTGTATTTAAATTTTTCATTTTTTTATAAATATGTTCACACAGTACTTTCGACTCTTCCTTTTCTTAGCAGAGAGTCGCAAAGGAGAACTTAGTACTCGTAATAATATCCTACTGAGTCCATTGAAAAAAATATTTGTAGTCTTGTAAAAAAGCAATGAACTTATTCAAAGCACAGCACTGTTCCCCTAACATCAACATGATGTTCATTTACTAGCAGTCCTGGCTAGCTGGAAAAGTCCCAGCTGAAAAATAACCAGTGTAATGCCCATTTACAAGAAGGGTTGGAAGGATGATTTGGGAAGTACAATCCTGTCAGTCTGACCTCAGTCCCAGGAAAGGCTATGGAGCAGATCATCCTGAGTGCAATCACACAGCATGTACAGGACAACCAGGGTATCAGACAGAGACAACATGGGTTTATGTATCTGACATCCTTCTGTGACAAAATGACCCACTTAATGGATGAGAGAAAGGCTGTGGATGTTGTCTACCTAGACTTCAGTAAAGCATGTGGTACTGTTTTCACTAGCATTTTCCTACAGAAATTGGTTACCGATGATGCGAATAGATACACCCTTCACTGGGTAAAAATCTGTTTAACATCTTTATTGACAACCTGGACAAGGGTACCTCAGCCAACACCAAGCTGAGTGGGAGTGTTGAACTCCTGAAGGGTAGTACAGCTCTAAAAAGGGATCTGGACAGGCTGAGTTGATGGGCCAAGACTGCAAGTTTCATGAGGTTCAACAAGGCCAAGTGCTGAGTCCTACACTTTGGTCACAACAACCCCATCTAGCACTGCAGACTGGAAGACGAGCAGCTTGAGAGTTGCTCATCAGAAATTGACATGGGGACGCTGTTTTGCAGATGGCTGGATATGAGCCAACAGTGGGTCTAGGTGATCAAGAAAGCCAATGGCATCTTGGCCTACATCAAGAATCGTGTCGTCAGCAGGACTAGGAGAGTCATTGTCCTCAGTACTGGTGAAACCATACCTTAAATCCTGTGCCCAGTTTTGGACCCTTCACTTCCAAAAGGGCATTGAGGTACTGGAGTGAGTTGAGTGAAGGGCAATGGAACTGGTGAAGAGTCTGTAGCACAAGTCTTAGGAAGAGCAGCTGAGGAAACTGAGGTTGTTTAGCCTGGAGAAAAAATGCTCAGAGGGAACGTCATTGTTCTCTACAACTACCTGAAAGGAGGTAGTAGCAAGTTGGGGGTTGGCCTCTTCTGCCATGTCTGAAGTGAAAGTATGAGGGTATATGTCCTTAAGTTTCATGAGGGGATGTTGAGCTTAGATATTCGAAAAAAACCTTTTCTCTGAATAAGTGGTTATGCATTGGAACAAGCAGATTCACCATCTCTGGAAGTGTTCAGGAGTGCTGGATTATGGCACTTAGATGTGTGGTTTAGTAGTGATAATGGAGGTGCTGGGTTAACAGTTGGACTAGATGATCTTGAACGTCTCTTCAACTTTGATAATTCTGTGATTCCAAGACTTTAAGATAAGATAGTTACTGAAAATTGTAATGAAATATGTCTGTATGTCTGCATAGTGCTTTTTGATCTGCTATATTTATGTTTATATGAAGTTTGGTTATTTTAAAGTCTATTACTAAATTTTTACATTGTAAAGAAAGAAAAAACTCTTGCTAACATAAGAACTTCTTTGTCACCTCCAAAGCCTTAATTTTCTTTCCTGCCACATTAGACAAGCTCAAGTTCGTCACTGATTAAACCAGTGCCACTGGTTTTTAGAATGGCTGCTCAAAGAAAGAGCTTGAAATGATTTTATTCTGTTTATGGGAATGCAAATAAAACCTTTGGAAAAAAAAGTTAAAAAATACTTAGTGTTATTTTTTGCATAAACTGTGATTTCACATAGGAAAGAACTTTCAATCTTTTAAAAGATATAATCCTGACATTCCTATAACTCTTGCATTTTGAATGGTGAAGGCCTTGCCTTCTATTCAGGAAATGACATCCTGCTGCTCCCTGTACTATGTTTACATACACCTTATTTGCCAGTCTAAACCAACTGGTTTAACTGCCAGGTGCACTACATAACACAACAGTGTAGAGAATCAGTGTAAGTCCAAACTTGTCCTTACTTTTTGAAAAGAAAAAAATTCTAGTATACTTTATTATCTAGTATGAGTATCAAGTGATTTGACAAGGGCTGGTGTTCATCAGACAGACATAATACAAGTAGAGAAAAATTTTCTCCCTGTTTCAACAGTTTCTTTTAACGCTGTCATGATCTTATAGTTAAGAAGGATGTATAAATGTTGCGAACAAAAGTGCATAAACTACAGATTCATAAGAAATTACAGCACATATGCATAATTCTGTGCATATACAGGGTTTTTATTCTGTCATATTCTATTCTGTCATAAGGAAGTAAATTCTGTGTTTTATGTGTATGCAGCATTCTGCAGGTAAACACACACATTAAGTATACTAAAACTGACAGTCATATTCAGGCTTGCTCGTATTGGTGTAACTGACAATAGAATTTTGCTACCAGAAGCAAAGGAAAAGTTGAGAATACTATTTGTGTGTGACCATATACTTTTGGCTTTGAAAAAGTGTTATTTTACTGATGTACTTTACACCCGAAAGAGACTTTTAGAAAATAAAGCTACGTATATTGAACACATATTTTCACAGCAGGTATATTCTGTAAATATTTATGCAAATGAAGAATAAAGGTGGTTATTTTTCTCTTGAAGTGACTCCAAGATTTTTGTTGGTTTTTGGTTTTTTTTCACCAGAACCTGATCACTTGCAAACAGTTAATACCAGTTGTATTACAAATAAACCAAAAGTATGGCTGACTGTGGTTTGGAAAGGGTGCACATAGGAAAGCATTCAGTTACAATTTAATTCAGTATGGGATTTGATTCCACATCAGTGACCACAAGCTGGGTACACTGCTTCATTCAAATTGAGCATTGAAAAGTAAATTATAACAGAGCCGCATATCTGTTTTGGTACCAATAAACAGTAGCCTGAACTGTGTGCAAAAGGAAGACACTAATATTTATTCTTCTATTTTGCTTCATACCCAAAATCTGCCTACCCAAGCATTTATCAGACAGGTGTACTCTTCACTGGGTTAAAAACTGTCTAGATGGCGGTGCCCAGAAAGTGGTGGTAAGTAGAGTTAGAGCCCCCTGGCAGCTCGTCACTAATGGTGTTCCAAAGGGCTCTGTGTTTGGGCCAGTCTTGATTGCTATCTTTATCAGTGATCTGGACTAGAGGATTGAGTGCCACCTCAGCCAGTTTGTAGATGACACCAAGTTGGGCAGGAGTGTTTATCTGCTGGAGAGTGGGAAGGCTCTGTAGAGAGGTCTGGACAGGATGGATAGATGGGCTGAGCTCAACAGTATGAGGTCCAATTATGTCTAAAGGTCCTGAACTTTGGTCACAACAGCCCCATGCAACGCTACAGGCTTAGGGAGGAGTGCCTGCAAACCTGGCCAGCTGCAAAGGACCTGGGTTTGGTGGTTGACAAGTGGCTGAACATGAGCCAGCAGTGTGCCCAGGTGGCCTAGAAGGCCAATGACATCCTGCCTTATATCAGCAATAGTGTGGCCAGCAGGACCAGGGAAGTAATTTTCCCCCTGTACTCAGCACTGGTGAGGTCACGCCTCAAATCTTGTGTCCAGTTTTGGGCCCTTCACTACAGGAAACACATTGAGCATGTCTAGAGAAGGGCAAAAAAACTTGTAAAGGGTCCAGAAAGTAAGCCTTATGAAGAGCAGCTGAGGGAGCTGGAGCTTTATAGCCTGAAGAAAAGGAGGCTCTCTACAATGACTTGAAAGGAAGTTGTAGCAAGGTGGGGATCAGCCTCTTCTCCCAAGAAGCGAGTGACAGGATGAGGAAATGGCCCTCAAGTTGTGCCAGAGGAGATTCAGGTTGGAAATCATGAGGAATTTCCTCACTGAATAGGTGATTAGGTATTGGAATGGGTTGTCCAGGGAGGTGCTGGAGTCATAATCCCTGTAAGTGCTCAAGAAACGATTTGATGTCACACTTAGTGCTCTGGCTTAGTTGACATGGTGGTGTGTGTGGTGTTTGGTCAAAGGTTGAACTTGATAGTCTTGGAAGTCTTTTCCAACCTTAATGATTCTATAAATCTGTAATTTTTTTCTGTGCCAATCACTTTTGCCTTAGAAGAGAATGTAAAACTGGGAGTATGTAGTGTGATATTTCTCCTGTCATATGCTGTTAATGACCAGCAATCTCAGGATTTCCAGAGCTATTCATTCATTCATGTCTTCATGCTGAGACCCTTCATAAATTCCTCCTTGAAAATCTATACGTTCCTACTTCCCCCTTCAAACCAAACTGCTCCATTTCTCTCCTATCCTCTTATTTTTCAGTAGAATTTATCCTTCTGGTTTTCACTTACATGACTTATGCAGCTACTGGCAGCACTCCTTCTGGGGACATAATCTTGTCTATGTTTATTTTTAAGTTAGAGTGATAGTAGCATGCAGTCAGCAAGATGCTTTCTTGGAGGCTAACACTGTGGATGGCAGATATGATTTGGTTTCCTCTACATTGTGAAGGTGCATTGATGTGTGATTAAATGCTAATATTTTGGTCCATGCCAGGCCTTGCTGCCTGCTAGAGTTGTACTTTTCTTGCCAAGTTAAGGACAACAGGAACTTATAATTGGCTTTGAAGGGAAGTGTCTTGCGTACACTGAAACTCTTTTGTGTCCTGGCTGCTTGCTGACAGCCAGTCAAGGATGAGTCAAGGAGAAAAGAAGAGGAGGATGATGAAGTAACGACCACCAACCCAAAAAAGGAGACCCTCCATATACACTGTGCAGATGCAGCGGGTTTTCCAGCTACATAATGGGGAGAGGGACTGGAGGTCTCTATACGGGTGTGTGCTGGCCACATACACCTAGATAGATGTCATAGACCAAGAGTATAAAAACAGATAGTTCCTGCTCCAAGGTGGAGGTATATGCTGGTCAGAGGACAACGTTGCCTCCCACAGTGACACCCACTAAGTGTGTTAAGCCTACTAAAGCCCAAGGGTGCAGCAGCCAGTCATAGTGGGATCTTGAGCATATTTGAGTCGGTAGGTACAGTAACTGTGTGAGAGGTATAGTAACTGTGTGAGTGGTGTATGAGTGTGTGGGAGTTGTCTTGGGGTTTGTTTTGGTTAGTTCCCTCTTCTCAGTGGTTTTTTTTCCCTCCATTTGCTACTCTTTTGCAATAAACTCCATTTGCTTGAATTTTCAATGATCTCAGAGTTTCAGCGTGGAATCTTTCTGAACCCTCCCTGGAACAGAAGGGAAATCTTGACCGATGATATAAGATGCAACATGAATTCTTAGTTTTTACTTGCTGAAACAACATATTTAGATACAAGCAATGATCAAAATGGTCTGTGTTTCCTAGATGTCAGATTTAATGAATGACCCAGGAATGTTACAGAAACCAATCAATTCCAAAAGGCCTGAACAGCATCTTCCACTTTCTATCCATGTTGGGAAATCAGATACCATAGGTTTTTTTAAATAAATTTTAAGTGAGTAGGAGATTGAGTCAAAGGAAAGCAAGGTCATCCTGCAGACTCCTCCAATCTTAATTTGCTTTGTCATTGACAAATAATAAAGTCAGTGATTCTTTCTTTGTGAGATAGGAAATTCTAAATCCGAGAAAGAGCAAATCAGTCCAATGCATGTGTAAGGAAAAAAAGAATGGCTTCCTAGAACAAGGCCACAGTGGGGAATTGATTTATTCTGAATTTATGTAGCTGGAATCATGAGAATCTTGTCCAGATGTCCTTGTGCACATGTAACAGCAGTTTATGAAAATAAAGTTTTTCTGCTCTGTGGGAAAGAAGATATCCTTAACACTGGCTGTTCTGTGTTTCACACAATGAAATGATGCTCTGCAGGAAACTCTAAAAAATACTAATATGACCAATGAATTCTTTATAATCCCTAGCTGATGCTTTGTATGGGATCAATATAGTCTAGTGATGATTTGAGCAGCAGAGCACATTCTATGTAACTTACATTTAAGTCTTCATGACCATTTGAAAACAATGATCTACCAAATCTATTGAATTCTTTACTTCTTATTTATTTTTTTTCTCTGTTCTTGCAGTCTTTTCAAACCATTTATATTCAGTGGAGGTCAAGATTTTTCTGTCAAGTATTTTAAAATTCCTGACTGTACATCAGAATGTAGAGGAAAAGAATATAATTTACTAAAAACTCGAGATCACAGACATTACATTATATTTTCAACTAACTACATGAGGTCACCAATACTTGTGTTTAAAAGAGTGAAGTGACCTGTAAGATATTAGCTCTATTGGTGTAACAGGGTCAAATTTAAAAGAGACAAACGGACATATTGGCAGTTCTTTATCACTTGGGACCAGACTCAAGCACAAAACTTCATAAGGAGAATAGATGAAAGTAAGTAGAGGAATTGTCTCCAGTATAGTGGGGTGCTGAGGCCATTAAACTGACTTGAGTCTCTTGTGTGATACTGTTTCATATTACAATTTCCATTGTTAAGAAATTGATCTATGTAAAATAACGCTTCTTATTTCCAAGAACAAACCAAAACCAAAACAAAACCCCTAAAAACAACCAACCAACCAACCAACCAAAACCCCCAAAATTAAAGCAATTCAACTATGGTTTTCCTAAACTTATACACAAAGAGAACACAAGAAATTTGGTAAATTCTTATTGCACTGACCTATGCAACTACACAGTGCTTCAAACCTCGGTGACTTGCAAGTGTGTAGTAGAACTTCCATGCATTTAATTGAGGTCACAATGTTTACTGTATAGCATTACAGATTATGTACCCATCACATTTGATTACTAATGATAGCATTTATTTTCTTTCTTTCTGTTTGTTTGCTTGGTTTTTGTTGTATACTTTGAAATTCAGATTTCATCCTTATGAATATATTGCAATGTATTTCCTCAAGAGAAAGGGTTTGATTTGAAGACTGAAATTTATTCTACTGTCATTTGATGGCTGGTTCCACTTAATGGAGGGTTATTGTGAAACTGACATTCTTTACATACTAGAAAAAATTAAAGAATTAATTGTAGTTTCTGTATAGGTACAGGATTATGTTGTGGTTATTTGACAGATTCACCAAATCTTGGGAAAGCATTGACATTGTTGACCCTTGACTCTTTTGTTCAATCAGTCCATTTGTCCTTCAAACCTGCTATTGTTTCAGACTATATTACATTCTCCTATTTCACTGCGCCCCTTCTCATTAAGAGCTGTGATTTCTTTTGAGGGAAAGACAGTATTTTTTATATTTTACACTTTATGGAAAAATATTGCAAAATTATATTCTTGTTCCTTCTTGTTCATGAGCATAAGAGTGTTGTAACAATAAACATGCTAGTCATTAAAAATTAAATTGCCCAGCAGACAATGGAACAGGCTGTCCAGGAGTCGCCATTACAAGAACTGTTCAAAAATGTGTGGATATGGCACTTGAGGATACGGTTTAGTGGAGAACATAGTGGTGCTGGCTTGGCAGTTGGGCTCAGTGATCTTAAAGGTCTTTTCTATCCTAACCATCCTTCTCTTTTCTTGCTCTTTCATGTACAAGGCTATGCATTGATTGTACCAGTTCCTCATTGACCAGTGCAATAATCAGCTTGTTCACATAGTGGATCTGAATAGGCAGTATAGATGTAGTTCTTTTTAACCACTCCATGGTGAGAGGGTAAATAAATAATATCAACCAAGCAGTGTCAGTCAGAAATCAGTGAGAAAATAGAAGTAGAATATAAAAATAAGAAGTAAAAGCAGAAGTACAATATAAAAATAAGTGATAGCTAAATTTTTTCACTATTTTTGTTATATTACAGGAATTAGCGTTTATGACTTCCAACTTTATACATAGCAGGAAATGTATTAACTTTAAAGTTGGATGTCCCACTGAAGAAAAGTATCTACTGTAATTTAGGATTGAGACTATCACATATGAAAAAACCCAACAAGTTTAGCAAGGTGGTAGAACTTTCAGTCCTTTACAATTGCTAAGTATTCTAGTGAATTCATTAACTAAAGCTGGTTTCAGCCTTTTACTTCACAACACTATCACAATGGGTTTAACATTTTATCTCTGAAGGACATTCTGGTTTTTGAAATCTGCATCAATGTGATTATTTTTTTCTTTATTTTGTCTTCTCTCAAATGCTACAGCAGAATGAAGTAAAGATATAGGATATGAATTATCACAAATGGTGCCACTGTGTGAGGAGCGCATTGACTGATCTCATCTGTGAAGAGGGAGTCATGTCCCGATGAACTTGGCTTTTTTTTTTTTTAAATACAAAATTCCCTGGCCCATGCAGGAAGAACCCTGTAGCAGAGTCTTGTGAGAATGAAGAATACTAACATGCTGACCTTCTTGCCATAGAAATTGCATGATTAGAGTCCTTGTGAGATTAAGAGTTTTATCTAGTTACTCATTACAAAAATCTTCATATTGCCTCTCTTGATTGCAGTCATTACTGCACAACTTAGGAAAGTGATTACATCTTTTTTAAAGGACATTGCCCCTGATTACCAGCAAAAGAGTCTAAGTGAAACAGATGCTGTTATACTCGGAGGAATAATTAATGCAGCTGTGGGTCAGCTGTCAGGTTTCTGTCATTGTTGCTTATACTAATTGTGCAATCATTCAGAATTTATAATAAATCTGAGTGTAGACCCAACTGATTAACATGGTAGATCAAGAGTACCCTCAGAAGAAGACCTTGTCAAATGACTTATGGAAGGTTGCGTAGCTCTTTTGTTCTCTGTAATGTGGCAGAAGAGTTTCCCTCTACTACTACCTGCAAATCACTGTTCTTGGGAAGGACATGGAGTTCAAATCATAGAATCATAGACTTGCTAAGGTTGGAAAAGACCTCTAAGATCAAGTCCAACCATTGACCTAGCACCACCACCATGTTCACCATTAAACCATGTCCTCAAGTGCCATATCCACAGGTTTTTTGAACATTTCCTGGAATGCATACACCACCACTTACCTGAGCAGTCTTGTTCCCATGCTTTATAACTCTTTCTGTGAAGGTTTTTTTTCTTAATATCTAATCTAAGCCTTCTTTGGTGCATCCTGAAGACAGTTTTTCTTGTCTTGTCAACTGTTATTTGGGAAAAATGACCCACAGCCACCTTGTTACAATCTCCTTTCAGGTAGTTGTACAGTGATAAGAATCTCTGAGCCTTTTTTTTTCCAGGCTAAACAACCTGTGCTCCCTCAGCTACTCCTAAGACTTCTGCTTCAGACCCTTCAACAGCTTCATTGTCTTTCTCTGCACATGCGCCTGCTCCTCAACGTACTTTTTGAAGTGAGAGGCCTGAAACTGGACACAGGATTTGAGGTGTGGCCTCACCAATGCTGAGTAGAGACAGACAATGACTCTGCTAGTCCTGCTGGCCACAATGTTCTTCATACAGGCCAAGATGCCATTGGCTTTCTTGACCACCTAGGCACAGTGCTGGCTTGAATCTAGCCAGCTGTCAACCAGCACCCACAAGCCCCTTTTTGCTGAGCATCTCTCAAGCTGCTCGTCCTCCAGCCAGTAGAGCTGCATGGGGTTGTTATGACCCAAGGGTAAGACTCGACACTTCAACTTACTGAACCTAAAAAAGTTGTCCTCAGCCCACAGATCCAGTACATCCAAAACCCTCTGCAGAACCTTCCTACCTCCCAGCAACTCATCCAATTGTCCAACAAAGAGCAGCAAGACTGGTGAAGGGACTTGAGCACAAGTGCTATGATGAGAGGCTGAGGGAGATGGATTTGTTTAGCCTGGAGAAGAGGAGGCTCAGGGGTGACCTCATCACCCTCTACAACTACCTGAAAGGAGGTTGCAGCCAGGTGAGGGTTGGCCTCATCTCCCAGGCAACCAGCAATAGGACAGGAGGGCATGGGCTTACCCTCTGCCAGGGGAGGTTTAGATTAGATATCAGGAAGAAATTTTTTACAAAGAGAGCAATCAAGCATTGGAATGGCCTGCCCAGAGAGGTGGTGGATTCACCATCCCTGGAGGTTTTTAAAATGAGACTGGATGTGGCACTTAGTGCCACAATCTAGTAATCACAATGGTGTTGGATCATGGGTTGGACTTGATGATGATTTCAGAGGTCTCTTTCAACCCAGCTGATTCTACAATTCTATGACCACTCCTACCTGAATTGGTGTTTTCTGTCAAGTTACTGAGGATGAACTTGATTCCCTTCTCCAGGTTGGCGCTGGAGATATTAAACCGGGTTGGACCCAATACTGAGCCCTGTGGAGCCCCACTTGCCAACTGGATGTAACTCCATTCACTCTCTGGGCCTGACCATCCAGCCTGTATTTCACCCAGTGAAGAGTGCATCCATCCATGCCATGGGCAGCCTGTTTCTCCAGGAGAATGATGTTGAAAACAATGTCAAAGGCTTTATTAAAGTCTAGGTAGACAACATTTGCAGCCTTTCCCTCATTCCCTGTTACTTTGTCATAGAAGGAGTTCAGGTTGGTCAAGCAGGACTTGCTTTTTTAAACACTGCCAAGCCATGTTGGCTTGCCTGATCCCCTGGTTGTCCTGTACGTGTTTCATTTTAAGACTCAAGGTGTTCTGCCCCATGATCTTTTCCACACTGAGGTCAGACTGGCAGATCTGTAGTTCCCTGAGTCATCCTTCCTACCCTTCTTGTAGATGGGTATCAGATTTGCCAACTTCCAGTGCCGTGGGANAGCATACACACTACACACACACTGCATAACACCCGTGATTGGATAATGCGAATAACACACAACTCTATTGGTGTAAAATAAAGTCCTCGTGATCTCTCTCTGCGGCTGCTGTTTTTCAATCTTCTGCTGCAGCTTCTGTAAGTTTACATTCCTCTCCTTGTTGTTCTCCATGGAGACTTCTTAAAAATAGCTTTTCACTGCAGTCTTAAAGGGCCCCGCAGCATTAATGCATCTAGCAAGGCAGGATCGTTCAGATGACCATTTTCTGCAAGAAATTCCCCAACAGTCTCTCAATATTCTTGAGTGAATCCCATGTACTTGTGTAGGTCTAAGTGGCATAGCAGGTCACTGACTTTTCTCTCATGGGTTATGAGGGCTTCATTCTGCTCCCTCTCTCTGTCTTTCAGATCCGGGGGCTGGGTTCCTAGATGACAAATGGTCTTACTATTAAAGACTAAGTCAAGTAAGGCATTAGGTACCTCTGCCTTTTCCTCATCCCTTGTCAATTTGTTTCCCCTAACTGTAAGAACTTAAAGAGCACATTTGCCTGTCCCAAGCACTGTTAAGGCCACAGAAGAACTTTTCCATGAGATAAGCACAGAATGATGTGACAGGATGGTGCTAAATCCAGGCCTGGAAGAGGCGATGTTTGGTTAGCATATTCTGGGTAATGCATTCAGGCAAAAATTCCCACTGTGGCAAACTGTAAAGAAGTAACTGTTCATATGCATATCACTGGTCAAACAAAGATCACCTCAAGTTTTGGGACAGATGACATCTGCAACCACCAATGCACCACCACCCCAACCTCCAAATTTTCCTCTGTGGATACCTGGAACTTAGATTAAAGATAAAGGCAGTACTATTGCCTGGGTATTATCTTGGACCCAGGGGGAGTTAAACAAAGCTGGGGAAGAAGAATGTATTACTGATAATGGACACAAAGCATGCAGAATTTACGGGTCACAAGGCAAGCCAACTCAGCAACTGTGATGAAATCCAACTACATAAAAGGTAGGAGGAGATCACAACTGCTGACTCACAGCCCACTAACCAAAGAAACCCACTGACTCAAAAGAAGAGAAAGACCAAGCAAGTGGATTAATGAGCATTAGAAGCAAGGGAATCATTTGACCAATTAGATAAGAGGGCTGTGTAGCCAATTCCTTTTTATGCTAATATGTATAAATAGCAACAAGTTTTGGACAAGCAGGGGAACTCCACCACTGAGAAATCTTTCAGATTTTCTTTTAAAGCATGTTCAGTCTTTTAGGACTCCTTTGACATTCAGGACTGTCTTCCAAGGGACTCTCTCAACAAGTCTCCTAAAGAGGCCAAAGTCTGTCCTCTGGAAGTCGAAGATGGAACTTCTGCTGACCCCTTTCCTGACTTCCCCATAATTGAAAACTATAGTTTTGTGATCACTGTGCCCAAGAAAGCCTTCAACCACCTCATCACCCACCAGTTCACAAACAACAGGTCCAGGGGTGCACTTTCCCTGATCAACTCACTCACCAGCTGCATCAGGAAGTTATCTTCCACACCCTTCAGGAACTTCTGCCACGGTTATGGGCAAGG
>VWZG01004800.1:37790-51160 GCA_013396735.1 Grallaria varia | reverse complement strand
ATAAGGGCACGCAAGCTTCTTCCTCGTGACAAGTGGTTGTCTGTGGAGAAGACATTTGGGTAAGCTCCTGCATACAGCTCACAGAGATTGAGAGGTTATTTTCTAAACAACATACCACAAGAGATCACACATCACTACATCTAGTTCAAGACTCAACTACAAGAGAGGAAAGCGGATGTGAATTCAAATTCACAAATAAAAATTCCTGTTCTGCAGCTATTATTTTCACTGATTCATTGTAACTGTTCTATAAAGGGTTGTCTTTCATCATACTGTCTTCAACTTCCACTCATATATGGAATCACACATTACAATTTTGGATCAAATTAAAGACTCTAAGCTTGACATTGCCATTGTAAAAGGTTACATAATATGGCAAAGTCCTAAAGTTACATAGAAAGTTCGTAACTCCTTTAGGGAAAGATCCAACTCTATTTATTAGTTAAAATAACCCACTTGTTCTTGCAGGACCTATATCAAAAGTTGTTAGAAGCCACAAAACCTGAACCTTCTGTATCAAATTACCTCTATAGAGGGGAACATGCACAGATGCTCAGAGCAGTGAGGTGCTTCCAAGGGGCATTACAGCTCCATCATAGGCAAGTACCAGTACCGGTTCCCAGATAAGCAACTACCAGACTTCTGCCAACCATGCAGTGAAGTGGCATCATGGATTGCCTATATTCTGGTTCAAAACCACGTATGGATAAAAACCTGGAATTTGGTCAGCTCTGATACATAAAATCAGAGTATTTTCTTCCCCACTGACCTGGAAAAATTTGTAAATTCAGTTTCTATTGTCTTTCTGTATTTCTGTGAATGGCACTTATGACATGTTGCTGAAGGGCTAATATTTGTAATCCTTACTAGGCCAATGGAGAAAAATAGTTACATATAAACAGAAGATCATTCCTTCAGAAAATAATTTTGTCATGTTGATTTTTCTATTACATTCTTTGAACACAGAGAATGCTATTTGACAGGAGTGATTAGTTTTGGTTTTATTCCAAAAATTAATTTTGCACTAATGGAATGCCTTAAGGACCTCATGACTGGTTCTTCTGTATAGGACCAAATTGAGTTTTACATGGACATAAATCCAGAGTAACTAGCACTATCTTCTGTGTAGTTATTCTTGCCTTACTCTACTGTTCTCAGAAATATTTTTTAACTCAGCTGTTCTTGGTACTGGCATTCTTTATCTTAAAAGATTTGAGGCATCTGAAGGAGTTACCAGTCCTTGCAATCATACATGTGTCCCAATCCTCAGCTGGTGTAAAACAGAGTAATTACACTGACAGTTTAGGATATAGCCCACAGGGAATGTTGTTCATAAAAGCTTCGAACAAGATTGCCATCATATGAGTTATTCTTCTGTAATACTCTACAGATAACAGGTTTGCTGTAGTTCCCTCTATAAATGTACCCCATTAAGAAATTGGAAAAATGCCATATCCTGAACATGGTAAAGCACCCGCACAAGCTACAGATAATTAACTTCAAGGGATGGTTGGTTACAATCATTTAATTGCCAAACACTAAATACTAGTCAATTAAAAGGTTATAAAATGTGATTATTGAATACAATTAAGGTATGTTAGAATAATATTTCCATACAGATACAGTGTATCTATGTGGTGCATCTCATACTGAAGTGTGAAGATGCACAGTATTGCAGTTCTACTGACAGCAGCAATATCTGCGTGATTTTATCCTTTAAAACAAGCTGTATCCTGATTATTAATTTTCTAATCAGTAAATATTGTTCTCACTTCTGTCTTTTCATGACAGAAAGTGAAATTATATTGTATGCATTGAGGGGCTGGGAAGGAATAATACAAATTTAGGTAACTTGTATCTCAGGGCATAGTTTACAGTAAACATATTTTAAGTTTTCACTTCATACTAATAAAGAAAAAAATGTCAACAAAAGACGTGTTATTTTGGACAAGATTGTATGCAACTTTTACTATGCTGTCTGCTGTGTCTACTTATGTTTTGCACCCAGTAAAAACTACAGATTGCCAACTATTAAATGCTGTTAGTAACTGTGGCTAATGCAAAAGCAGTTTTATTTAGTTACATTTGGCTGCCATCAAATCTCTAATTTGTATTCCCGGTTTTCCCTTTTGATCTTTTGCTGAAGTTCTGGCATGGAGAATGTAGTGAAAAAGCAAAGAAAATATAGAACAATTTATAGAAAAGGGGTTTAAAAAGTAGTTTTGTTCAGATAAATAAAAAGAAACATTAGAAAAAGGGAAGAAGCAGTCAAGAAAAGAAACATACAAAGAGAAGAAACAGAAAACAGATAAATAGATAAAAGACAGGGAGAGCTTTTAGTAAAAGAAATATAAATCTGAGAGTTTTTTGAGAAAAGTAGAGCATTTGTTTCTGATTTAAACACTTTTCTCCTCTCTGTCTCTTTTCATGCCTCTCCAATTCTCAGTTGAATTATAGGAATTAGAAGTCTTAAAATGGCTGTTCCAAGTCAACCCTGAGATTTGCAGACCATCCATAAGAAAGCAAACTTCAGCGTGGTATTTTACAACAAATCCTCGTTTCTAGGCTCTGCCAGAGCCTGAGTCACCATTTTGGAGCATCCTACACTGCAATGATGAACATTTCATACCCATGATTCATCTCCCTCCTTACTGCCTTCTCATCACACTTACATCCATGAACAGCGTTCCTTTGGAGCTTTCACAGTCTTCTGTTACTCTATTTAAAGGGTTGTCTTTTTTCACTCTGGTTGTAACCATCCTTCATATCTGTCCAAGAGATTATCTCCTCCAAAGTTCAAGTAATGGCTGATTCCACAGAGTGTGTGAGAAGATAAACATCAACAGAAATCAGATGTCTTTTCACTCTTCCAAATGTTTTATAAGCCTCTTCCATGTTCCTATCCTATTATTTCATTTTTTTTATATATGAATCACAGATCTACGGTGTTTTTCCTGGAAATCCTTGCACAATGCTGTGAAGAAATTCTCAATCCTCAAAGATTTTCAGAAAATTGAGAAAATTGCTTGGAGCTACCTCAGACTTCTGCAGACTCAAATGATCAAAGGCCTCTGCAGCCACCCCTGTGTTTTCTGTACTTGTTTTGTGACCATCAGTATTTCCATTTCTAGCCTCTTGTTTGTCATCTTCATATTGAAATCATTCCCATTGTGTTTTTCTTTCTTACTTTCTATCATCAGTTCAAGTTTCACCATTTTTACCTCCTTCTAATACCATGTTTGACTTGCTGCTCTCAGTATATCATCTCTTTCCTCTCCCGCAATCTATCTCGTAGAATGGCAACTTCTTCGCCTTACCCTGTCTGACTAATTTCAATGCAATATGAAACTGATGAAATGGCTTACCAGCTTTAGGATATAATTTTCGTTAATGAAGATGTTTTGCGCTAAATTTAATTTTTCTTGCCAATTCTGGATAATTTGGATACTCTCTTCCTCAACCTTTTTTGCTCAATGAAGCATAGAGTTATTCCTAGATCTGTTTTTCCAGGATGGAGTTTTCCAGGACCTCATTTCTACACTGCTACCATTTTGCCTACAACTCAATTTCCCTTATTATTAAGATTATTCTGCTCTGTCCTACATTCTGACTTCTCCTTTCCTCTTCAGCTTCCCCCTTCCTCTTGATCTTCCCATTCCCTTCCCAAACCTTCTCTTTCCCTCTTCCCTTCCCCTTCCCCTTCTTCTTCCTCTGTTTTCCTTCCCCTCCCTATCCCTTCAAATCTAGATTATTTTTTTTAAACCAAGGGGATAAATTGGGGGGAAAAAATCAAAAAAACTCCACTATTTTTTTGTCCTCCTCTGTCTTGATTTCAGATTATTTTTGAGCCAATCACAATCATGACATTAGAGGATGTGTTGCTTTAATTTTGTGTTTACAAGTAAGCTTGTAAGAAGAGTATCAAGTACAATAAAGTTTTTTTAGAACGTCTTCCTCCCAGATGAGCTTCCAAAATGATGAGAAGAGAAATAAAACCTATCTTTTCTTCACAAGACAGCAACTTTACTCACATCACACTTGCCCCTTGCCCTTTATGTTTTTCTCCCGTCACCAGCAGTGGATGTTAACCAGTTTTGAAACCTTAGTAACTGGGGAATAAGAAAACACTTACCTTTGTGCTATTTGGAAGTACAAGAGAGGTCAGCTTTACTTTCTGATGTAGGAACCCTTAGGGTTTTCTTTTCGAGTAGCAAAATGTGAGAGTGGAAGGAGGGCTCAGTAATCACAACTTTTAAACCACAGCAGATAAAATCTGTCCTCTCCCACACAAAATTCCTACTCCAAGTGAAAAAAGAGTGTGACTGTTGTGATTACTCACAGGTATAGACAGCATTTGCTATTCTGAAGGGTAAAAAAAAGTCCCACACCCTTGCAGCAGTGAAGATAAAACTTTCAAGTATTAATTCTCAGTAAAGCTTTTCTGCAAATGGAAAGCTCATTAAAATAAACTCTAGTTCCAGCCACCGTGCAGCTCTCATGATGGAGGGAATTCACCCCAGTCAAAGAATGACTGTTTCTCAGATAGTTTGCCATCCAAGGAGTCTGGGTCTTCTACATTGTGAAATGCTTTTTGCTCAGGATATCCAGGATAGTTTGATTGTCCCATAAAATTTTCTTTGCATTGCACAGTGAATCAGAGAAGCACCTCTACTCAAACATCTTGAAGTCACAAAAAGTAAACAGTAAGAATCCAGAAATTTCTTGTTGAAAAAATTCTCTGCTGGTTAACAGTAGAGACAGTAAACTTCTCTTTAAATCCCTCGTCCAAACTTCTTTTACAAAAGTGTTTGCAAATATATGTATTTTCCTGACTATATTTCAAACAGTTTTCACATGGAATGGGTATATTCTTCACTGAATGTGTTAATTGCCTCTCAATTTAATTTTTTTTTTTTTTTTAAATCTCTGCGTCATGTGTTGCCTTGAAGCTTTAATAAGAGGTTGGCACTGAATCCTGGTCTTATTTGAATTGAAGGAAAAGAGTCCCATAGGCTTCTATGCTTTAAAGAGCTATTTGACCAAAAATGTAGAATAAAAAGGTTTCATCAATTTGCAGAAGAGCCTTCTCCAAGAAACTGCTTTTACAACAGAGCTGGAGCTGAGAAAATTAAGAACACCAAGAGAGTTTGTGAAAATTGGCTTTTTCATATAACTTCTCCTTTGCAACCTAGCACTTATGTATTGTTGATGGAAGCAGAAGAAGTCTGAAATGTAGTTGATTAAGATGTTTCATTATTGTTTCATTACACAAAATGCACAAATGTAGAGGTGGCATTTGAGCTCCTAGACTCCTAAAAATGTATACCTTTGGGCAGACTTAGAGGTGCAAATATTTTTTTAAGAGTAAATAGGTTGTGTTTGTAACATTTGAGGAAAATCTTTGCATATTTAACCCCTTGTATCTTAAGAAAACCAACTAATTTCTTCTACTTGTTCTTACAGCCTCCTAATTTCTTCCTCTTTCCTCTCAATTTGTGTTTTCTCCAAATCTTTTCTGCATTTATTTTTTTCTTTTAATGGAGACTTTATTTTATCCCCATGTCTGCTGTCTAGCCAAGGCATGATACCTGTTTTTATTCTCTGCACATGCATTCCTGTAAAAATGTGGCAGATTGCAGAGTTCAAGTGCTTCAAAATGTGAAGCAAAACAGCTATGCCTAATCATTTGCACAAGGAAAGGTTTTGGAACTTCAGTTTCAGTTCTCATCTGCCTGGAAACCTGTATTTCCTGTATCCGGATTGGGTGGCAGGCAGTGTCAGTGCTCTTTAATATATGAGCATCATATTCAGAGCCAGTAGAGGAGACCCTTAGTTAAGTGCAGCCGCACATTTTCTAATCTGATATAACTTCCAAACTTTTTTGTTTAAGTGTGGTTCCCATAAGGAGAAGCCATTTTTAGTAGTCAATTATTAAGAAAAAGGTAATTCAAATGATTGAGTTGAAGGGGGGCTTTGTGCATGGTTCACCCATACAAGTCATGGAGAATGTCAGGCATACAGCCGCTTGCAGAGACAAACTCCATTCCCTTCATTTCTTTAATGCACACTGAATGTTGACCCGCGAGGACTGTATTCCCTTAAAGTGTGCTGTGCACTTCTTGAGCTGACCTGTCTGACTTTTCGTCTTGATATATATTGGCCATATCAAGTTTGCAAAGAGCTTATATTGAGTTTATTTAAATGTAGTCTGAGTAAAAAGGTACATTGGATAAGTTACATGACAAATTGTCTCACATAATAAAGTAGAAAACTGGGTGTGAGCAAACTATTTCCTCCTGGGTTATATTTATCACATGGAGAAATTCACAAACTTTCTGATTTATGAACAAAATTAAAAAGTAAAATTAATGGGAAATACACAAGAAATGAAAGACGACTCTCCTCCAGTGCATTTCTGGCTTTCATAATCTTGCTGCTCAAGATAAGCACAATTTGGAAAGCATGTGTAGACAAAAGGTGACACTTAGCATTGGAATAATGAAAAATTGTGACTGATGAACTTTCAAAAAAATACAATTGCGAAAGGATAATTAGATGTATTTTATTATGTATTGCCATTGTATCTATTTGTTTAGGTGTGATATGTCTCTGCTGAAATGATCTGATTTAACCTTTGCTACAACATTTTATCAAAGTGATACTTTGTAAGGCGAACAGTACAGAAGGCAATACTGGATGTTCTGCACTTTCAAACCAAGCTTGGTTTACCAGGCATAAATGCAAACATTAGTTAAACTACTTTCCGTTCTGTCCTTCTACTGTTCAAGTCAGGAACAATTATCTCCATCACTATTTATTGGCCTAATCCTGAACAGACAGTTCCACATGACAGGCAATAGTCCTGTTGAAGTGTTGTAAATTTTTGAAGTTTAGAGGCTGAAATGGACTATAGAATTACTAAAAATTAGTGGGAGTACATTTCCCTGTGGTAAATAAGCAATTTATGAATAATGAAACTAGACTTTTTCCATGGTTCATTTTGGTGATTTAAACTGGGCAATCCTCACCATTCATCCCTGTGTGTCTTTTCCAATTTTTTTGCTGGTGTTCATTGCAAAAAATCCTTGACTGCCTGGTTCTCTGGTTGAGAGTGGACTTGCTCCACTTGCTCTGGAGTCAGAAAGGGACATAGCACTGAGGTTATTTATTTGATTTCCTATCTGTTTTGCTCCTAACTAAACCATGTTTCTTTCCTAGATCTTCTATTCTAAGTGAATCAGAACTTGGTCTGTTTCTGATTCCTCCTCTATAGCAAGATTTCATGCCATTCCAACACAAAAGGAAGCACTGATTCCAGTCACACAAAAAAGTAATTTTGTCACCTTAAGAGCATGTACATTTATAAGTATATATTTTCAAGAGAGATTCAGCCTATTAAATCCATATCGTACTGTTTATTTCTGAAACCAGATACTTCGAAGTAAATATCTGGCTGCCACATAATACAGGTTAACTGCCTGATACTTATGAGTTTAGGTAGTGGAGTGAAGAAATTACGCAGAAAGATACAGGGAATAACAGTAGTTGAAATAAAAGTTCCCTTTTTTATTCACAGGCTAAATACAGCATACAGCAGCTGCACTGAATGCTAAGCCCATATTATCCTCTTTACGACCTCAGCTTTGACATTAGATGAGGTTTCATACTCCCTTTAAGACCATATAGCATTTTTCATTCTAACCTGACTTCTCATGAGGCTCTTTTGAATGCAAGTTACAGTTAGTGTCATGAAAACAAGCTAAATTACTGAGTCTGATGTTATAGATTTCTTTATTTATGGGAAGGTAAAGTCACCTTATATGAAGTCCATGCAGTGACTTCCTTTGCAAGTTACAAAGCCAAAAGTCAGTGTTTGACTGTTCCAATGTATGTTTCTGAAAGATAAATCTAGGAAGCCATCTGCTTTCACATTAGAAATGTAAATCCTACCTACAAATGGAGTTATCTAGAGCATCTTCATATAGAAGCCACTCAAGAATGTGTTTCACATTGCTAGAGTTTTAGCACTCAGAGTTTTAGTGCTCATCACTGATTAACTCTATCATCTTGACATGGTAACGAAACATTTATTGATACAAGGAAAATGAACACCCAGAAGTCCAAACTGCTAGGAATTTTCAGGCTAAGAATTTGCTTTTCAAAGAAAGCAAGACAAAGTATAAGGAAAATACTCAGCAACCTGTCTTCATGGTCTGTTGTCAATGGTGAGAACACGTCAGTAAGTTAGGTTTGGGGTTACTTTGTGGAATGTGCTGATAAATCCAAAAAAGGGAATTTCAAGTACAATTTTGGATTTAAAGGTTAGGCACCAAGTACTTGAAGTCTAAATGTTGCATTTGGGTGAACATTAAGCCCCAAAATACATTTTGATCTTGCCCTTTCCTCACACAAAGATGAAATATATGCTGTGTTTCTAAGACACATTAATGATGTATTATTAATAACCAGATTAACCTTCACTTTGGACCTACTTCATCCCTATGCAGTCTTAGCCTTGGTATGTTGCTGGGCAAACATTTGTCATTTGGACTAAATCTTGTTGGTTGATAACCATTTTTGTTTTGTATACAAATTATAAGTATCATAACACATTCTTTCCATTTTTCATTTGCTCTTCACCAGATCACACCTTAGATGCACCAAAACTCAATATGTTAAAGGCAGACCCTTCCCAATCTAAACTTTATGGCTATCTGAGGTCTTCCTGATCTGTCTATAAATGGTCAGGTTTTTGCACTGGCAGTGTAAAGTACCATCAAAATTTATGTGCTGTCCCTGGAAAGGCCGCTGCAGTACATGCACAGTAAATTATATACATTTAATCTGCAAGTCCATTTGTGTTTCCATTTGTTTTAAAACTGGTTCCTTGTACTGAAGATGTGATTATATTGGCACCTTCCAAATCATGCATTTTTTTTGTATTTAAAAATTATTTTGATCTCGGACTGACCAACTGTCATCCAAAGTACTTCTTTCTTCATTGGCATCATGTTAGTTTCTCAAAGTACAGAATTCTTCTTAATAAGCTGCTGTTTACATTTGGTATCTTTTCCAGAATACTTTTGTCTGTTAAGACGGTAAGATTCTCCCTTCTCACAATTCTCAATGCTGATCTAGAATGTTTTTAATATTTAGGAAATAAAATAGTTGAAAGAAATTTGTGTGTTGTGCCAATCCCAAACTAAATACTTTGGAGTGTTCAGAGAAGGTTTTATTTTTCCTTTTGGGATTTGTCTGCTTTGCATAACTATCAATGCACAAAGAATTATCCAGCATTATTGCAGTATTTGCAATTCTATCTGGAGTAAAGCTTTAGAAATACATTGAAACAGCATGTTCCTCTGAGAAATATAGCTCAAATTTTAGATTAAACTTGTATAGGATTCAAATTAGCTTTGAAGCTTTTCCTGAACTGAACTTCCAAAAATCTTTTTCTCCTATCCTGGTGGGTTTAAACCTCCCTTAACTAGCAGAAATGTCTAAAAATATTTAGACCATCTTGGAAATGAGGTTTTATTTTCTTAGGTGTCTGTCACAGACTCTAGAAATGTGGGATAGACTTCCCACCTGTCCTTGTTCCAGTTAGGACAGGGTTAATTTTTGCAATAGCCAGGAGCGGCTGTGGCTAGGACATGGAGCTGATCCTATACCACTTCAATTCATTACCTGGGGAGTCAAAAAGGTACTCTGTTCTGGGGAGAAGGGCTTCTTTCTGGTCGAGAACATATGACAAGGGGAGACTGGTATTGACAATTGTTGCGGGCTCCACAATGAGCACTTTTGCCTATGGATCACTCTTTTGTACACTGTTGTTATTGTTGCTGCTTCTGTTTTGCTGTTTCCAGTAAATTGTTCTCATCTGAACCTGTGATGTTTGCTTTTTGTGTTTCCAGTTGGAGGTGGGATAAGGGGAGCCAGAGGTGTTTTTTCAGTGGGAGTACTAACTTGGAGAATACTGTTCCTAAACCACAACAGCTCTAACTGACACCCAGTATGAGGCCCAAAGGGTTGAGATAACAACAGATCTGCCCAGAGTGGTTTGAAAATAAACTTGATTTAAATGTTCGTTGTATTAGATATGGAGGTACCGGTTACAATGTTGCTTGCTCTGTTCATGCAGTTGTGGTACCTAACTCTGTATATATTCCCATATATAACATCCTTAGGTGTTCTTTTCCAGAGCAGGAAGAAGGATCAGGATTGCTTCGTTGGCCTGTGGGTTATCAGTTTATGACATAACATCAACAGCAATGAGAGTCATTTGGGGTCGGTATTGAGCGCTGCTCTTCCACCTTTACCTCAGGCACTACCTTTGGGAGTCCACTAATAACTGTACCCAGTTTGTGGAGGCAACAGGGAAGAAATATTTTCCCCAACCTTTCAAACTCTTTTTCTCCCTTTGGACATGTTACAAC
Source organism: Grallaria varia (assembly GCA_013396735.1). Taxonomy (NCBI): domain Eukaryota; kingdom Metazoa; phylum Chordata; class Aves; order Passeriformes; family Formicariidae; genus Grallaria; species Grallaria varia. The sequence continues at coordinate 40,724 of VWZG01004800.1, read as the reverse complement.
AGCTTTTAAGAATTTTGAATTCCGTTTAGATGTCAAAGAAAACACGTTCTTCTTGCTAAGGCTGACAGGCCTCCTCAGTACAATCCTCACCACATTTAGAGTCCAGAAAGAGATTTCTGGAAGGTCATATCTGCCCTGAGGGTGGTTAGTCATGAATGATATGGAATGTGGGAGAAAATGGGCCAGTTTTGAAGGGGAAACTCTCTAGTCCAATGGTTTGGAAGTTCACTCCTGAACAATTATAGGATCCTGATGAAGTGGCAGAATATTTTCAAGGAGATCGCTGTGGCAAGTCCAGAGAGGAGCAACTTATTTCAGTGTGTTGGACCCTGGCTTCTATTTATCAGACTCTGCTGATCACTAGACAGCACCCTCAGGGGGAAGAGAAGGAAAGTAGATCAACAGCCACTGTAGTCACTCAAACTGCAGCTGAACCAGAAGGAACAACCCATACTCAGAAGCAGTCACCCTTATACAGAAGAAGAAAACCAAGACCAAATTGCACAGTGAGGGACGAAAAGGAAGCAGGGCCCTCACAACAGAAGGAAGTGGCAGGGTCAGGCATAATTACCTGATCCCTATCTTTGGGTGAACTGAAGATATGCAAAAATATTTCAGCTGCCAGCTGGCAGAGCTCCAAGTGACCTGGGCTTCTCCCATGTTGGGATATTGTAGCGCACAATACGAATCTGAATGGTAGTGAAGCCAAGCAGCTAGGATCTCTGACCCAGCATGTAAGCACTGACAAAGTGATTGGGAAGAGGACAGAAACTCTCTGCCTTTGAAGGCAACTACTGTCAAGTGTGAAGGAAAGGTGCTCTCTCAAGGATGATCCAGTAGTGTGCCCAAACAGGTGGAATGCTACGGAAAATGTTATCTAGTACCTGAGAGAATTAGCTGTACTGGAGGTAATCTCTAGGGATTCAAATAATAAGCAGTCCCTGCACATCCAGATGAGGTCCAGTGTACAAAATCCATGTGGCAGAAGTTTGTATGGAGTATGCCACTGTCACATGCCAACACATTGTCATTGAGGTCAATGAAGGAAGGAGAACAGTGCTTCAGGCGACTATCCAACTCTGACAATATGAGGATCACCTTTTTACCTCCCTACCACCTGCACCTTGGCTGTGGAAATACCTTTTGAGACTGCAGACAGACTCAAAAGACTTGAGCAAGTTAGAGAGGAAAAGTCGCATGCCCTGCCAGTACAAACCAGCCTCTGCTATTGGGAGCAAGCACCACACTGCTCGAGAGAGAGGGAACACACCACAGGTAACGTGTTTTTTCTGTGTGACCACAGGAAGGACACAAGGAAGTGGGATGGAAAGCCCACGTCTGCCCCTGCATCACAAATGTGAGTTGAGAAGAATAACAACTACCACAGGAAATTCTTCAAAGATAAATGCCACTCCAATTTTAAGTGGGCAAGTCCTCAGACTAGGAGGGCTGATGTAACATCTGATCCTCCTGGAGGGACCTCCAGTTCGTGCTTACAATAAGTGAGCAACAAGTTCTGTGACCAGAACTAGACAGGCCCTGCTTAAAGTCAGGTGGAGTAGAGGGACAATCGGATCTACTGGACTGTGTGGATTCAATGGTCTGGCACATCAGACCTACGAGGGTTGACACTAGCACAAAACGTCCTCTGATACCACCAAGATACGTGTGGGCAGAAACCATCTCTATTTGTCGGGTGAGAGGGGGAATCTCAACAGCTGTCTGTACTGGAAAATGAAGCGAGCCTGACTGGGAACTCTCTCTTGTTCTTTGAGAACACTGTCTTTCTTTTAAGTAAGCACATACAGCAGGATAAAACAAGACCACAGCTATCAACACTGTCTCTGCAGACCGATGAGAGATCATATTCTATTCCTGTTACTTGTTTGCAAAACCTTTCATGTGTAAATCAGTGGATGGCACTATATCCTTAATTTCTGAATTAAAAGAATTAATTCATTAGATGAGAAAAATACTTCTATAGGAGGTTGTAATGTGTGTGACTTGAGAAGTGTATTTTGGATCTGTTTTATGCTTTCAGATAAATACATATTCTTGCAGCCTTAAAAATATGTGTTATGTTTATGACAGACCAGTATGTCTGTTAACATAACAGGTATAAGTTCTTTTAAAAACAAATTATTATTTAACTGCCAAGACTGCTCTGTTCTGTAGCTGGTTACAGATATATTTATCAATAATGGTGGAATGACATAACATATTTGAACAGTTCATGCTCAGCCATTCTTGAGCTTTAGGTAAACATAATTTAGGGCATAGTATGATTGTAAAAATTGCATCCTTAACATATTTATGAAAATTAGTAGCTACACCCTCACTCAAGTACAATTATACTCTATTATGGACTAATATCTTGTTAAATTAGATGTATTAAATCAAAGTAGCACACACCAAAGAGTTATGAACTACTACAATGAGAAAGGTAGCTCTAAAAGTTTTAAAAATACCTTACCCTTTCACTTTACATGACTAGGGTTCGATTTCTTGCTTTGATCACCAGTAAAAAGAAGTCTGGTGGTCAGAAATGAGTGTCAGAAAACCCATCACATTGTCAGTTTCTGCTCAACAAAGGCATAGAGCTTGAGCAGCAGCCAGTCTTTGAAATGGTTTTGGGTGTGGAAGTTAAGATTCATTTCATCCACATTAAGTTTCACCAGGAAAAAAAAAAAGTCTTTTGATTACGAAGTGACAAGGGCTCTTAATTTTTTTTTAGTTCTTCCTTGCAATTGATCTGATAGTTCCCCACCAACTGTAGAATTTCTAGTACGAAAAGAAGGTATGTGAAAATTGAGAAGCACCAAATTTTGATATCTGTGACTTGGCTAAAAATCAGTCTTCACTGTCTTCAAATTGCAACTGTGACTGATTTACGATCTTGACTTAAGTTTAGCTGCTCCTCACAAAAAAAAAAAA
>VWZG01004800.1:19236-30570 GCA_013396735.1 Grallaria varia | reverse complement strand
GGTTTGGCAATACAATTGCTGGAAAAGTTCTAAAAAGTTGAATTCAAAAATTGTAATATGCATACAATATTTTAAATATCGTGGGCTTTATAGTGTTTCTTATTATTTTCTGGGAGTGAGTGCAAAAGCTTTGTGAATGGTGATATCGCTGTCTTGTCCATGACTGGTCCTTTAGGGTTTTTTTCTTAAGCTCTTCTGAGTAGGAGTTGTAATTTCTTTATAATTCCATGTGTAACACACTGGGATTGACAAAATTTGGGGTTCTATCAGCTGCCAACATGCACAAGTGGAATAAAAAGGACTGAAAACAAAATAAACGTATTTCATCCTTTGAATGAGGGGATTTAGAAGAGAACATTAATTCCTCTGTTTTATAGTTCTTGCACTGGGATAGTGGATAGGCAAAGACTAAAGTCTCTTTCAATTAAATAACTATCTTTGTACAGCCCATACCTCAGGCTTTAATGCAGTATGCAGATATCCTGATACACTAGTACACGGGCAGCTGTCCTGCTGCAAAAAACAAAAAATCCTGTTCCTTGATACCTAAGGTAGGTGGGAGAAACAAAATAAAACAAAACAACAAAACAAAACAAAAATAGAAGGGAAAACAATAGAGAGACTTGTAAATTTTTCCAAAGGCTGCAGTGAGCTCTGCAAGATGGATACTAGATCCTTCCAAGTCTGTTAATGTCATCTAATGCGGCTGATGCATGGGCTGTGGCCACACAGTAGGCAGCCGTGATTACTTCCAAGGTATATTGTAGTCTTCAAGAAGGAGATCCTTAAAGCTTCAGGTTTGGTTATGGAAAAGAAATATTTTTATCTAGTGCTGTAATCAACCCCTTATTTTGCCTTTCTTGTTGAATGGGTAAGACCAGTCATCACTTTTCATTCTTTTTTGTAATGAAAGATGGAGATACCAGCTGCCTCATAGCTAAGCTGTCAAAGTCCAAATGTTGATGTTTATCAAGCAAAACCTTTAAACCACCTGACCATCATCAAGAAACAGGCAGTATAGCTGTGATGATGATTATGAATCAGCTGCTCTTATCCTATTTCACCTGAGACAATCAGGTAGATCTTTCTTGTACTTTTATCGTAAAATAAATCCTTATCAAGGGGCCAGTGACAACTCTAATGGATAATTTACAATCCCTGAGCTTCTGGATTAAATAATAGTGAGCCTGTGAAACAACAGGCTTCATATAAAACAACAGTTTATTGCCCCCTCTCAGTGTCTCAATTACAATTGATCTTTACTTGGCAGTCTAGTGCTGCTAATTGTTTGGGAAAGAATGCAATGACTTAAAATTTATAGGCTTCTTCTAGCCTAAGGTTTGACTTCATAATTCACTGTGTCAGTCTCTCTAAAGCAAAGATAAGTGGAGCATACAGTTGCATACTGTAATTTAGCAAATGCTTAATATATAAACAGTAAAGCTTAGACAGTCTCTGATAAGTATCTGACAAAACATTGCCACTGATGGCATCTGGCTTTATACCACTGGTAGGCAGGCATAAGCCAAAGAGAGCACTTGTCTGTGCCACTGTCCTGAGTCAGAATTTAATTGGTTATTTACCTCCTTATCTCTTCTAGGGTGCTGCTCTCTACAAGTATTTAACACGGGGAGGGACCTCTGCAGGTGCAATCAGTTTTTGAAAAGTTTTGTGAGCTGTTACTTAGCTGGAGACTGTTTCCCTATAAGCACTTGTGTTTTCAGAACACAATGACACTAGGATTTATGAAGATAAAATCTTAGTTTGTTTTTTCAGGGTTTTTTTAACTCTTCAGTATTGAAAATTCAGTATTTGAAGATTTGTATTTTTGTGCTGTTGCTGGATCTCTTTTACATCAAAACCACACAAACTTTTGTAATTGTTAAGCTACGCCAAGAACTTCAGTGTAAAAAGAAAGGCGCATAATTCTACAGCTTTGTTGATGAGATGTTCTTGCAAAAGTCACAAACTCTGGCACTTGGTCCCGTTCAAGTTGTAAACAGTCCTTGTTGCTGAAATAAGTTTTTGTAAAAGTAGAGTAACTTGAGAATGATCCACTGTTACTTCATTTTTAACCTGGTGGCCAGAGCATTCACTTTGTGAGGTAGGAGATCTTGTTCTTGTTGCTAGAAGAAAAAATACAGAGAGATTAGAGGTCATATCCATCTGTCAGTTATATCCATCTGAATGTATTTCCTATGGTGATTTCAAAAAAAAAAAAAAAAGAAGGGCACAAACCAGCAAGCAAACAAAAAAATTAGTCTGCTATTATTTAAGCCTTATGCATTTTATTTCAGTGATCTTAGGATTGATTTGCCCAGTTTTCAGGGTCATTTTTCAACATCCCTTGGGACCAGGGTCCAAAACTCTCCCAATATGAATGGTATGGTTTTTGGCCTTCACAAGGCAATAGATGTATTAATAACATATTAAGCAAGGTAAGTTTTTGCAGATGTCATCTCCTTCAGCCTATAGCTGTATTTCGGAATAACCACCAGTAAATCAATGTTGTATTCTCTGTTAATTTTGCATGTATCTCGACATCATTAGTTTTGTTTTCAAAACATATGTTTTCACACCACTGAGGTCTGAAAAGGAATCTTATTCTTGTCACTCTCTTTCTCATATCTGATGTTCTCATCATATAGAGCTACTTCTGGTTCAGATCACAGAACAATTCAATGGCTGGAGGCATTTATTTCAGATGTATGTTTGCATATGTTTTTTCCAATGTTTCAATTCCCATTTTCTGAGGTAACTTGATTATGTTGTGTGGTTAGAGAGCTCAGTAGGTATTATTGCATTTGTCAGCAAATCAGCAGTGGAGGATCAACCATTAGAAAGTGGGGATCATTAGAACTGACTCAGATAGGTTGTCTTGGGATAAAAGAAGTTCGTCAGAGCAGGAAAATTGCTCTGCTCAAGTATGCTGATAACTTAGTGACAGAGTCTTCAACAGGCTGATTAGTAAGGGATACCTGACAAAGGGGATTACTACTTCATAAAGAATGGTCTCTCTTAATGGCCTCTTAAAAATGAAAGATGTCAGAAATAAAAATACTGTGAAAAAAAAATAGGAGGGTGATAGTTGACATAGGATTTTTTTTTTTTTTTTCTGAAAAGTTAAAAATGTTCCAGATTTTAGCCTTATTTTCTGGAAGGCAACTGAGAGAAGAGATCTACATGCTCTGACTGCACTTGACTACAGTCGTCACTGCTCATAAATGTGCTGCTGGTATACTGTGAAATGTTGATGCTAGTCTGAAGGTTTGCTTTGTTTTGCATGGGTTAGGATCTGGGTACAGCCAAGAGAAAAAGAAGCCACAGAACAGCACCACTGAAATCCGTCAGAAAAAGAAAAAATTCATGAGCTGATGGGCGGTCAGCTCAAATGGACAGGCATCTCAGTGCATGTCCATCACAAAAATCTTGGTCTGGCCTTTGCAAATATTCTCCAGTTGCAAGACGTGAACCTCGTAAAGTAGGTCAGCTGGCACAGAAGTGAGTGTATGTAGCTCTCAACAATTTCACTTGGTGAAATGAATATACATATCCAGAGCAAGAGTATAATCTTATGTCACAAGAATATTTGAACTAAAATAAATTGCAGTGAAACTTGCACTAAGAAGGAATTCCAGTAGGCAATATCCTCTCTTAAGACTACTTCAAAGTATCCTCAAGATTTCTAGCACAATTATACCCAGACTTAGTAAAATGCCAACTCCACTTGGCAAATGACTTCTTTTTTTATTCATAGTCCCTTGAGTGGTAGCTTAAGACTTCGCTTGGTATACTTCACCTGTCTGAAACACTTTCACATGTTCACAGGGCTAAATTAAACTGAAATTACACTTTTTCTATAATCCACAGTAGAGCTCTTAGATAATCCCTAAAATAATTCTGAATAAAAATATGCCATCAAACAAGCTTTCATCATCTGCTTGTTAGACTGTATAAAGTTAGTATGTAATCTATTTCTAATTTTCTCAATTGTTTTCCTAGGATTTATTGCAATTCTATGCTAATGAGTACTACATTCATGATGCCTCTATGGGAAATGATGTGTTTAAAATCTCAAGTGAAAGGTGTAGATCAGGAAGAAAAGTGTCTATCTGCAATAAAGTAATGGTTGAAAAAATCTCTTAAAGGTTGTGTATATTTGAGAATGAATTTTCCCTATTTATGCTTATAAATATGAATTTGAAGTAATGTCATCTGAATAGAGATGAATCACTTAAAGACACCACATTCACCAAGACTTCAAATTCAATTCAGGTAGAAGTGAGGGGGAAAAAAAAAAGAAAGCCAATCATCTGCCTGCCAAAATCCATTTTTGTTTTGGTTTATTTCACTACTATTTACTAACAGCCTGTCTTCCCTTCACACTGTCACCTGAAGCACAGTGTGATGCCCAATTTGTGCCACATCTGAAATGAGAATTAAACCTCTGATTCATAGATCAGAATTAATGCCTTCAAGTGGTTCCATCTTTATATGCACCTGACCACTGTGAGGTGACCCTTCTCTTTAAAGTAGTCCTCAACAGAGCCCTATCTCTCTGTCAAATGCTCATTGTGCTCATTCACTCTGTTTCTGCTGTTAATAAAGCTATCGGCACCAGTGCAGGACTAAAAGTAACCTTTGGCATTTCTTCGAGTTTATGGTTCACATGAGACATAAGCATTTCCAGTTCCGTATCCAACTTATTTTGATAATTTTAAATAAAATACAGCCATTATCAGCTACACACTAATAAAGAAACAACACTGAAGAGATTCTGACAAAATAATGTTGAGTGATATGTTTTCTCTTATGTTGAGTTTATTAGGTTCATGTTCTGAATTGTAAAACTGAAGCAGTGTTAAGCTAACAGTGTAGGTAACTGTCTCAGAGGTCTGAAACAATGAAAATCACAATAAATGTCTATTATTCATACAATATGAATACTTTCTAAAGCAACTTAGATGCTTTCTTTTGCCTGATAGTCCTTTTTGTTTCATCTATTAAATACTGTTTAAAACCCACAGCTTCAGTCAATCAGTAAACAGGATTGTTACTTCTAAGTGTTTCAGACTCCGAATCAAGGGTTTAATTTAATTGTCCAAGTGGAATAATGCATATAGATGGGAATGTTAAATTGCAAATAACCTGTATTAGAATGGCATACACAATGTTTATGGTAAGCAATCAACATTATTGACTTAGCACAGGGATTTAAACTATTGAAAAACACTAACAGAATGAACTGATTCAAAGAATAGAGATACACATCACTGAATAAAAGAATTGAAATGAGAGTAAAGCAATGCAATGGGATTTTATAACTCTTTATACATTTCTCATATATTCATAGATGTACATATAGACATATATAGTTAATACCAATGCTATTGATTTAAATTTCCACAGGGGCAAAAGAAAGCTTACTGACTTTGATTTGAATAGTTATGCTGGGATTCACTATAAATATGTTGAAATACAAATTGTTGGCTATATCACACCCTGCTAAACTTTTTCCATTAGTAGTTAATGGCCATGAAGTCTTACTTTTTATAGTTTTGAATGCTATTTATTTTTTCTTCCTTCTGTAATCACAATTGTCATGCCAGAAATCTCTCCAGAGATAATGACAAAATTCAAATTATTTACATCTAAATCCAAAGAAGGTAGACTTAAATCTGTCTATAGGAGCATTACCATGTAGCATTTTACAATTTCTCACATTTCAGTTGGAACAGCCAAGGCTTCCAGGGTGAAGTATCTCTCAGCACTTTCATAACAAAGCCGGGTTTTAGATTTTTTGATAATTCAGAAGTATATGTAATCTCAGAATTGGAGCTCTACTTATAAGGATGTATGAGAGTTGTACCATAAACAAGCTTAGCCAGGAAAGATACTGCTGCTTGTAAAGATATCATTTAATATTTGGAGCTGCAGGTGAATATGATCTTTGGATTTGTTTGCTATTTGTCTTTCACTGGGTTCTCTGCATCTAACATAAATCACATCAAACCCATTGGTGATGTTCTTGCCCCTATTAGTAAGCTCTTTAATGCCACTGGTTCTGTTCTTGATTTCATTGAGCCTTTTTCCTATGTAAAATATTAATTACGAGACTATACTGCCCTAAGTGCGCACAGACTGCCTGTATAGGAACTCTGATTCACAAGTGTTTTCACTACAGAGTCACCTTGGCTTGACATCTTGTCAGACCTCATAAACACTGTATCTGTCCTACCCAGCAGCTGGGTGACCTGGAGGAAAACAGTCTCCCACAGCTGATCTGAAACAGAAATGGGGTAACTCTGCAGTCCTCACCAGACACAGTTGCATGCTGATCCAGAATAACTGCTGCCCTTCTAAATTTGTGTACAGGGTTTCTACTGCATTTTCCCTGGTAGGTCACCAGCTTTGTCATGGCTTTGGTCTATCTACCTGTAGAGAGGTATAATTTGGAAAACAGCGTGGGATTCCATGGGATGGAAAGTGCTGTCTAATGGCCCAATCCTGCAATTGTTTCTGAAAGTTATGTTAGTCGTAAGTAGTAATAAGTCAATGCCTCCCTCTGGTTTTGAAAGCATTACTGGAAATCTTGCCTGAGCAGAAACTATGCCATTAGGTCTTTGTGTGTCAGCTGCGTTCTGTACATCTTTCCATCCTACAATGCTCATGCTATAATAATAATATTATATCGTTGCTCTTCATTGATGTTAAGCTACTTTGTAAACTGTCCCAATCAAGTGAACTGTTTTCACTGGTTGACATCACTTGTCTAAGATCACCTCATTTACATCCATGTGTGCCTGAATGTGGATATGTTAAAATATACATATTAATTACATATTCCCCAGTGTTAGCCTTGCAAATTACATTTTGTTCAGTTAAGAGCATGAGAACTGTGACGTATGAAATTGTTGGGGGAGGATCTGGATCCCAGTGCTACGCCGGATGGAAGAAAGAAGTGGAAGTCTCAATTGTATAAGACACTTTGAGGTTTTCAGACCCTTATCGGACAAAGACAGTTTTGACTCTTCCAAGCCTTTTCAGGTTTTCTCTGCTGTATGGTAATGGAGTTGTTTTGAGTTGGGATTTAAGATGTTGTAGTGAGTTATTTCAAGTTTTGTATTAATTCCCATTTGCTATAATTGTTCCAAAATGGCATCCCCTCCTGCCTCATGGCAAGGTGTTCACTGCTGATTGGCTGAATTTTGTGGCAGTGGGGCACTGCCATAAAGGGCAAACTCCTCCTTAATTCTTCCTTATATGGGTCGTACCTTCCCTTGTTCTCCTTATAAGGTTTTGTCCCTCCCATGGACTGCCCATGAGCAGCCCCATTTCCAGCACGTTCTACCCTGGGTCTATATAAGTCTGGTGCTCCCCTCAATAAATGCCATTTTGCCTCCATCCTGTCTGCAGAGTGGTTGTCCTTTCTTCCCTTCAGGGTTGTATCTTATCGGAGTGAACCCTCCTCCAATAAATGGTGCCCTAACAGCAGGCCTGCTGAATCCCTCTGGCATCTAGAGGGTATTGAGGCCCTACTTTCAGGAATAGTTGAAGATCCGGAGCGTAGAACTCCAACGAAGAGGATCTTCAGCTCCAGAGATCCCACCGGCATAGCGTCATCAGGTGGGTGAGGACGCTGGTTGGCAAAAGCTTCTCCTTCAATTCCCCATGCCTGTCCTCACATCCATCCCTAGTTTTCAGTTCAGGAGTTTAGTGATTGAATAAGAAAATGAGAGAGAAGCTGGGGAAGCCAATAAAGGCACTATATAGAAGATTCAAAATTATATTTACAGTGGACAGTCACCCTTTTGATAAAGCTTCATTTAAATATCTCATGAAATTAATTATAAAGAATAAGTTTGAAGCAGCTGTATCCTTTTCATTATAAAATTGGGACAACTCGTGGTATTTGTTGTGGGATGCCTCTGAGAAAAGGGTGGAGGTGGATGCGGCAGTTTTAGCCTGGAAGACCATTTACGTTGTGTTAAAGAAGTGGGAAAAGGAGAATAGGGGTGCTGGCTCAGATCCTGGGGTGGATAAGACTGAATCCCCCTGAGAGGCTCCAACTGGTGTCGGAGGCTCGTCGTGGGCTCAAGATGGTGCTGGAGCCTCATGCCGGGAGAGAAGCCCACAAAATGGCTGCCTGGCTAGCCATGCCCATCACCATCAGACTCTTCCCCCAGGAAACCCCATCGGTAACTCTGCCCAAATTCCACCCTTGAGGCACACCCCCTTCACCCCACCAAAAAATGGCTGCCCCCATGAACATCCGGAAGGGGACAGGGCCAGCATCCAGGACCAAAACATCCAGTCCCAAGATGGCCAGACCTATGTCAAAAAACATCCAGTCTGGGGGAAATGATGCCTTAAATGATGCTACTAACACGGACTTCCCTGAAGCGATATGCTCCTGTCACCCAGCTACAGCGTGCTTAGGGGTGAATCCAATGGTGGGATCTGGATCGGATCTGGATGAGCAGGAGCTGGAGGACAGGTGACAGCGATGAGGAGAGGCGAGAAAAGAGGCCATGTGGGAGAGCAACACTGAATTCCTGTGGAACTTCCCGGTATTCGACAAACATGGGAGACCACCAAGGTGGGAGCCGGTACCCTAACCAGTCCTAAAAGACTTACGCAAAGCTATCGCAGACTATGGACTCAGTGCTCCCTTTTCAATGGGGATTGGTGAGTCCTTGTTTTCGGCCTATACCTTGACATCGCATGACATCAGGTCGATCCTAAAGACTGTACTGATGTCCATGCAATTGCCAATCTTCGAGAACAAATGGAGACTCCTTGTTTGGGAACATGCCAACACTGAATTTGCGAACAAGGGGGTCCCAGCTGTAGCAACCATGAATGTCCTGTTCGGCGAAGGACCTTTTGTGTTGGTGGAAGCACAGATCAGGCTTCCAGTCAATGATTTAAACACCTTGAAGGGTTTTGTTTTTAGAGCACTCCAGAAGGTGGTGGAGGAACCCCATATTATGGCATCTTTCACCACGGTGCAGCAGGGCCCTAAGGAATCATTTGTGGACTTTGCCGAGTTCCTGAAAGAAACAGTAGTGCAGCAAATAAAAACTAAAGAAGCGCAGGATTCCCTGTTCCTCAAATTTGCCATGGAAAATGCTAATGCTGACTGTAGGGTGATCCTGAGGACATTAAAGGATCCTGACATCACAGATATGATCAAGGTGTGCTGTGACATGGGGTCACTTGAACACAAACGGAAGGTGATGTGTGAGGTTGATGCTGCCCATGCAGCCCAGACATCGGCCATTGTGGCAGAGACTATCCTGAAAGCCACTGAGACCCGCTGTTTTGGCTGCCGTAATAGTGGCCATTTTTATAAGCACTGCCCCAGTAAGCCATCTAAGAAGATCATCGAGCCTGACCCTTCAGCACCAGCCCCTAATCTCTGCCCTTGATGCTGGAAAGGGTATCACTGGGCCAGGGACTGTAGATCACACTCTGATGTGGACGGGAACTCGTTATCTCCTCACTCGACCTCGAAACTTCGAGACCAGGAAACGGACAGCTGAGTCCTCAGCGGGGTGCTATGACACCAAAAACTGTCCCCCAGCACTCCTGGCTGCTGCCCACAATTGTGGAAGACGAGGCATAGTTCCCACCACGCGTATTTTCCTTTTCAACACCAAACGGACATACCTCGCCAAGCTTTTCCTTCAGACCTCATGGTAATGCCACCAAAGGAATTAAATCGGTCGGCTGAAGGTATTGTTCTTGGACTTCCCTCAATAAAAACATTGGGAATCTTCATCATCCCATCTGTTGTCACTGTGTCTCCGGAAACACCGCTAAGACTCTCCGTAGAGACACCTTCACCTCCTGTTATTGTGAAAAAGGGGGAAGTGATAGCCCAGTTCCTTCCCTTGGAGAGGAAGAATCACAAAATCAACTGGGCTCAGCATTGTCCAAACACTTGAATTTGCAGGGTTGATGCTGTGACCTCTTTCCTGGGGTGCCTGTTCCAGCACCCAACAACCTGGGTGAAGAACGTTTTACTAACATCTAACCTAAATCTCCCCTGATGCAACTTCAGGCCGTTCTCTCAGGACCTGTCACTGGTCACCACAGGGAAGAGATCAGTGCCTTCCCCTCAATTTCCCCTCACAAAGAAATTGTAGCAATGAGGTCTCCTCTCAGTCTCCTCTTCTCCAGGCTGAACAACCCAAGTGCCCCCATTAAGCCTCTTCTCAAGGTCCTTCACCATCTACTAGATGCTCTCTAGTAGCTTAATATCTTTCTTATATTGCAGCACCCAGAACTACACATAATATTCAAGTGCAGAGTAGAGTGGGACAATCCCCTCCCTCGACTGGCTGCTGATGCTGTGCCTGATGCCTCCCAGGACACAGTTTGCCATCCTGGCTCCCAGGGCACTGCTGACTCAGATTCAACTTTGCATCTACCAGGACTCCCAAGTCCCTTTTTGAGTCACTCCTTTTCAGACTCTTATTTCCCCATCTGTATGAACATCCAGGCTTACCTCATTCCAGATACAGAATGCAGCACTTCTCCGTGTTGAATTTCATATGGTTGGTGATTGTTCAGCACTCTAATTTGTTAAGGTCTCTCTGCAAGGTCTCTCTTTCTTCAAGGGAGTTGACAGCTCCTCCATGTTTTGTACCACCTGCAAACTTACTTGGTATTCATTCCAGTCCTATGTCTTTCTTGTTATGAAGATGTCAAAGAGCACTGGGCCTAAGATGAAGTGCTTCAGAACCCCGCTAGTGACAGATTACCATCCTGATGTCATCCTATTCTCTACAATCCTTTATGCCTTACCCATGAAAACTTTTGCTTACCATCACATGATGTGTTTGTTCAACTGTGTGCTGGACATTTTGTCCAGAAAGGATATTACGAGAGACAGTATTGAAAGCTTTACTGAAATCCAAAAAGATTGCATCAACCAGCTTCCCTTAATCAGTTAGGTGGATGTCATGGTTTTACCCCACTCATCAACCAAGCCCCACACAGCCACTTGCTCACTCCCCCAGTAGCAGGATTGGGGAAAGAATGGGAAGGGCAAAAGCTGGAAAACTTGTGAGTTGAGATAAAGAGTTTAATAATGATAAAACCCCATGCACACAAGCAAAACAAAAAAGTTAATTCACTTATTCCCATGAGCATTCAGCCAATTAGAGGAAAGCAGGGCCCCATTGTACGTAATGGTGACTTGGAAGACAAAGGCCATCATTCCAAATATCCCCCTCTTTCCTCTTTCTTCACCCCACTCTATACGACGGTTGATTTATGGGGGGATCACGTCCCGATAGTGGGAGGTTTTGTCTCCTTTACATTGCC
>VWZG01004800.1:329-11802 GCA_013396735.1 Grallaria varia | reverse complement strand
AACTTGAAAATAACTTGGTGGTATATAAGTTACTGCTGTTCTGGGGATGCAGTAATTTACTTTCATGTCTCTTTTATGAGGCCATTTATTTTAATCAATAGAGTTTAGAATGGCTCTTTTTGGTCTAACTCCATTTGTTTTGGAGTTATGCACCTTCTTACAACAAAAGAGAGTGTATTTGCACACACACAAGAAAAGAGATTTGATATATTGCATGCCTTATGTGGGAAATCACATCCCATGCTCTTTTTCCATGTAAAGAAAGTAACATTCATTTTCTACAGCAGTGGCCCAAATTATTTTTCTGAATAAGGCAGTGTTTCAGCTCAGTGAGTTACCAACAGTATCACTTAGAGTGGAGAACAGTGTCTGAGAAAACAGTGATCACATACAATTGAACCATGGAATTATGCCATGGGAAATCAAGACTTGATTTCTTTGGGACTTATTGGTTATTTTTGTTTCTTTCTCTCTTTACTTTTGTGTGGTGTTTTTGTTGGAGGTTTGGTTTTTTTGTCTGTTCTACTTTAAAAGCTTTAAAATAAATCATGCAGTTTATGGAATATCTAGTGAACTGTATATTTTGCAAAAAAATGAAACAGCATAAATGAAAAGATGCCTGTCAAAAAACATTTTAACTGTACATTTGCACACAGAAACAGAAATTAAAGTGAAAATTACCTCCCTCCCTGGCTGGACAACTTTCTTAATGTGGAAATATGTAGAACTTTATTCTACTGTCTACAGTTCAAGACTTATTGTGCTGAAGTACACAGAGCTATTTCCATGGCAAGTATAAGTATGGCAGGCACTGGCCTAAATATGAAATAAAATTATATGTCATAATAGTTTGTGTAGTTCGGGTCAATATAAAATCATATCATTGTTAAAACATAAACTCCAGAATTAGCACAGTACCTAGTTAAGTACCTTAATAATTAAAAATTATGTTAAATGATTAAGAGCCTCGCTTGGTGCATGTTGAATATCCCACATTAAATTAATGGTACTTTCACCAACATTACAGCTTTTTACAAGAGCAAACAAACATTATCACACACCCTATGGGGCAACTGTGGTTAAATATTATCTTTTTTAGTAACCTCGCTCTGGCTGCAGACTCTTAACCTTTTTGTAGGTATCTCTCCTGACGCGTGTTGTGTTTGCTTAGTGCTGTTGTCACTTACATGGATACTGCTTTTCATTCCGTTAATTCTGTTAGGATTTCTCCTCACAGCATGCTCAAGAAAGCAAGTGCTAGAGCAAATTTTGTATCCGTGTTCCACTGCAGTCTGGTGAGGTTTGCTCTGCCTTTAATCTGCTTGATTTGCAGAAATTACATTTATTTTCCAATGATATGTGACATTCTTTCAAGATCTATTGTGACAAATTTTTGATTCAATCATTATATGCAGCTCATTGGAGATATGATAGTTCCCAGGATTTGCCTTTTTCTCCCTAACACATGCATGTCCTCCATTACTGTTTTGTTCTAATTGTGACGAGAAGAGATTTACATCTGTGAATACCTCTACTTATATCTCTTCTTGTTGGTTATAATACTGCCTATTTCCCTGTATCAAAATAACCTGTTGGTATTTTTTGATTCTATGGAATGTCATCTGCTTATTTAATTAAAAGGTTCTGCAGTTTTCCCCTAAGAATTCACATGCAAAGGTATCACAGTTTTTGATGAAAATATATAACTTGAATGTTTTGATATTCAAAAAATTACATGCATTTTTTCTAATGTTCTTCTACATTTAACATTGTGTTCTGTGCTAGAACAGCAGTGCAGAAGTGGCAAAATATCAGAAGACAAGGAGATGTCATGGTTGTGACTTAATCAAGCCTGGGAAGTAACTGAAATATAGCATGCAATGTTATTATCATTCTTTGGCACATTGCTGAGAATAGAGAGACTTAAACAGACTAGGGAAGTCCTATAAAATCAACTAATGTCACTTTGTCATTAACATAAGACCAGGAGAGTTAAAAATAGCAAAAAAAAAGTAAAAAAAAAGAAAAAAATCTTACAGGGATTTAAACATTTGCTATGCATCCCTGTCAGAGGTGTAGAAGCAAGGAGTAAACGTTAGACTAAAAAGCCAGTTCTCGTGGACACTTTTTCTGACATATCAAAAGGAAAACCAGGTCAATCCTATAAGCAGAGAACACACTTTCTTGCTGCAACAGGAACAACACTGAAATGGCAGCTAAAGGCTGAAAGGCAAATTTGTGTCAGGCTGAAACCATGTAAAACTAGATTTTGAAGAAGAGTTGTTGTCAATTATGATTGATGTTCTCCTTGCAGTGAGGGCAATGTGAGATGATGAACCACTAAAACTATTTATCACATTAAAATCCACATGAAGTTGAATACAAACACTGGTGTATTCCAGACTCAGTTCTGTTTGAGAAGGACTTGAGGCACTCTTGTGAAAGGCTGTCTCACCAAGGACACTATACAGAGGTTGTAACTGCAGAATTGAAATGGACAAATATCAGAAAACCAGAACTGTTGATAAGCTTTGATTTTTAAAGGTTATTTTTCTAGTGTGTTATAGGCCATATATTCTCAATTTGTGTAAAATCCCATGGGAAGGTAAGCACAGACACTGTGTATTTCTGCAGCACTTGAAAAGTTTGGTGCATCATTCCCTTTGGACTGGAAGGATGATGACTGTGGAAGGAAGGCAGATACCGTTTTTAATATAGGTGGTGTCTCAATTAATGCATGTGATACCTCTTTGTCCATTCAGTTGCACTCAATTCAATTGCCGTTTATACCTTCCAGACCAGTGGTGAGATCTCACCTTGCAATCTTTTTGCCATCCCTGACTTGTTCAAAGCCTCCAAGAAAGACAGAACCCACAGAGGAGAACTTCTGCTCAACAGAGCCAAGGTGGCTTGCAGAGGAGATCATACAAGATGTTGGCAGTGTGATGCTATGGACGTAAGACACATCAAGCAGATGAATTTCACGGCTTTTCACAGTTTTCCAGTGCCATGTCTACTTGAGTGAAGCAAAACTTCCATATAATCAGCTATCACAAGTCTGTCATTTGTCACACATCGAACAAAGCCCTTCTTCAATGGTAGAGAACCAGTTGTTCTGAATACAAAAGGGCTTTTTCATGTCCCTCTGTGTATGAATAAGTTTGTATGTCTTTAAATAGTTTGTAAGACCTCCAGCTGTTCATTCAGTGCTGTAGGCAAGAAACAACCAGAATACAAGACTAAATAATGCCTGATCATTTGTGAATAACCCATCAAAGACATTTGTTTGAAACTTATCCCATTGATATTTCTCACATGCATTAACGCATGAAAGATGCAGCATTTCTTTATTAATGCATATTAAGACAGACAATCATCTTGTTTTCTTTCAGGAAAAAAAAAAATAGATCTCCCTCACAGCTATTACAAAAATTTATTTTGGTGTGTATAATAGTCCTATGAGTAAAAATTAATTGGACTGGTTGCAGGTATTGGGTCCAGGTTATGGTTACAGTTCACACAATATTTTTAAAAGTATATTTTCTCCTCTTTGTGTGATACCTTCCTAATGTTCTTGACCCTGGAGGACCTCAGACACTGGGAAACAAGTAAAATCAACCAAATAAAATATCTCTAAGTATATGAGCATCTTATAAATCAGTGATGGATTTTACACTTTCCTGCTATGTGCCGGACCAGGATGAGAGTCCACAAGTCAGTCAGCAAAACTGCAAATACAGGGTGAGTATGCCTCTGGCAAAACAGGTCTGGGGCTGGCTGACAGAATCAATGTAATTGTGATGTTTGGAAGGAGCAGACTTTTTCTTTTCCTTGGAAACACAGCCCATACAGAAGATATTGAAGTACTCCTTTCTTTTCCTGCACTGAAATATCCATTAATTGGTTTGTTTCCAAGCTAAACTTTTAGTAGCTTGGTATTCAATACACAAGCACCTACCACTCTGACACTGTTAATTCTGGCATAGACCCAGTGATAACTAAAACACAGGAGAATCTTACACTTCATCAGCAAGGAAGCATTTAACCTCAAAATGTCAAACACACATCATTTATGTAAACAGAAGATGAGTGTAGATTTTAGTACACTTGAAACAACAACTTTTAGGTATCATTGAGAGGACAACAGCTTTTCCTCGACGCATTTGGGTTTACAGATTTTTGTCTTCTGTCAGTAGTCAATTTGTACTCCGCAACCATTCAGCAGACTCAAAGTCTGATCACTCTGAATGGGCTTAGCTGTTAAACTTTTCCCATGAGCAGACCCTTAGAGAACCTAAATGCATTTGCTGAGCTCATGAAGACTCCAGAGACCTGCAGTTGTAGCTGGCAAGTTGAGATGAAATGCTACTCTAAGTTATGCTGTAAAAATTCCCTTGCCTTTTTTTGATAAATCAGAAGTGTTCACAGCCAGCAAGTAAGCCTCTTCAATACATCTAAAACACAGAATTGTGTCAAGACACAGTCTGAAAAATATATACTGGAATCACTAGCCAGGTCAAAATTAACCTTTGGACTAGCAAGAACATTCCAAGACTAAAGGAGGTAGGTAAATATGGAGGGAGATTGAACTTCATAATTCTCTTGAAGTTAGCACGGAGGCAGGACCTTGCATGCCTTGAAGAATTTTTGTCACAGTGTAAATAAACTTCTCATAGTCTCCCTTCACTCATTACCAATAAAGTGGTTTAAAGGGATAACGTGCCATACATGGATAGTTAGACTTTTTAGTGCCTACTACTAGTACCTGTGGCTCAGGTTCTTTGAAAACTCTATTGATTGTTTAGCTATTACTCTTAAAACTTTCATTGATAAGTGCCTCCCAGTGTTTGAAGTTGATGCAGGAAAATGCTCGCTTCTGCGCATAGGCACCACTGTACATTGGATTGAGACAATACTAAACAAGATTTTGTTTCTCTGCTACTGATTTGCTGCATGGTCCTCTTCAAACCATTTCAGTTTGGTCATCTCTCTGCCACACCAGTCTAAACCAGAAACCTACAGTAGCAGCTAAAGCAATGTTTTTACTAGGTGTTGTTTTATATTCTCCAACTTGGAGTGGTAAAACCACTAAACAAGGAACTTGTGTGAGATTTCTTAGTGTGTTTTATGCAATTGTGACTATAGAATAACAGATTGTTTGCAAATATTGCATCCATGCTCATATATGAATATAAAAATATAAGTGGCGTGTATATTTTATACATGCCTCTTTAGGTATCCATACAGATTATCAACCTGTTTATACACATCATGTGGGGCAGTGAGCTCACAAGTCAAGCATAGAGTGTTATAGTGAATGGGGTAACATCAGACTGGCAATCTCTCACTAGTGGGGTTCTGCAGGGATCCATCTTGGGCCCTGTGCTCCTCAAAGTCTTCATAAATGTCTTGGGCACAGTCCTGGAAGGGATACTAAGCAAGTTGTCAGATAACACAAAACTGGAAGAAGCTCTTGACTCCCTCAAAGGCAGGGAGACCCTGCAGAGTGACCTCAACAAATTAGAGAAATGGGAAATCACCAACCATAGGAAGTTCAAAAATGACATTCCGCACCTGCGATGGGGCAATCCTGGATATTTGCACAGACTAGGGAATGAAATGCTGAAAAGCAGTGCTGTGGAAAGGGACCTGGGGATTCTGGTTGATAGCAAGTTGAATATGAGTCAGCAGTGCCCTGGCAGCCAGGAGGGCCAACCACATCCTGGTGGGCAACAGGCAAAGCACCATTAGCCAGACAAGGGAGGGGATTGTTCTGCTCTGCTCTGGATTGAGGTGGCCTCACCGTGAATATTGTGTTCAGTTTTGGGCACTGCAATATAAGAAAGATACTCAGCCATTAGAGAGTGTCCAAAGGAGGGCAATGAAGATGGTGAAGGGATTTGAGAAGAAGATATATGAGGAGTGACTGGGGTCACTTGGTCTGTTCAGCCTGAAGAAGGGGAAACTGAGGGGCGACCTCACTGCAGACTGCAACTGGCTCATGAGAGGAAGAGGAGGGGAGGGGCAGGCACTGATCTCTGCGGTGAACAGTGACAGGACCCAAGTAAATGGCCTGAAGCTGCATCAGGGGAGCTTTAGTTTAAAAATTAGAAAAAGATTTTTCACCCAGAGAGTGGCTGGGCACCGGAAAAGGCTCCCCAGGGAAGTGACCACAGCACCAAGCCTGATGGAGTTCAAGAAGTGTTTGGATGATACTCTCAAGCACATGGTGTGACTTGGGGATGGTCCCATGCATTACGTAATACATCAGAAATTAAAGCAAATATCATACTACCCTGTACAGTTCTCTTTCCCTTTCAAAACAAACCTCATGATGAAGGCAATACTTAACTAATTAATGATGTTATGTCCTTATTAACAGTTTTAACGTACAACATTGTCTTAGGCAGTAGCCCAAGACCAGAAAGATATTGACAGATGCACTGTGACAATCCCAGTGCAAATCATGTTACAGTTGTCTTAGTACTAATTTTGCCATCCAAAGCAAAAGTAATGCTTCTAAATAATAGCTAGGCAAAACCATTATGGTGCATTACTAGCAGGTATGTAGGGCTCCTATGCCTCATTTATAACAATGCGAAGCTGCAGAGCTGTTATCTTAACCAGAACAATTTTCTCTGGTTTGTGATTTGTGACACCAGCAAACAAAACAGCCTTGGCACCAGCAGCACTTCAGAATCAATGTG
Organism: Grallaria varia; assembly: GCA_013396735.1. NCBI lineage: Eukaryota > Metazoa > Chordata > Aves > Passeriformes > Formicariidae > Grallaria > Grallaria varia. The sequence goes on along the minus strand of VWZG01004800.1, from coordinate 5,095 downwards.
GGTGTTAATGACATTGTGAGTAGATAAATACAGGGGCGGGAATTCAAATCCCACAACAGCCCATTTGCAGTTAATACCATCTCTGCAAATGGCATATTCTTGGAGTTAGTCCAGGAGCCACAGTCACAAGATGAACTTTCCTTGACTTTGCAATGCATTAGTATCCAGCACACCCTGGAATCTGTAGCCCTTGCTTATGAATCACTCAGAGGCCCCTCCCCGTATTTTCCAAATAGGTATCATCAAACATGTTCTGTACTAAAGAGTACAATTGTTTAACGCTTTATCAGGTGGGCTGCATCAACACATGAGGATGTGTATTTTATAATTCAGTCAGAGTGGATTTTTGACTCGTACGTCCATGAGCAGGTTGCAGACTGAGTAGTATTTGCTTCCTGAAGGGCTGTATGATATCACAAGGTCAGTATACTGTCATTTTTTTTCTTAATTAAAAAAAAATACTTAGGAGGCATTTAACATATTTTGACAAGGTGACCCACAATTTTCCATTAGTGTTGTATTTGTCTAAGCCCCTCTGCATTGATATGCATGGCCCATGTTCATTGATGTCTCACTTGGGGGTGGGTAATAAGGCAAGTGGGACTTCTCCAAGGTCTTTCACAGCTAGACTGCATCTAGCTATTGTCATATTAATCAACACAGCTAAAACCTTTTAATCTGCCATGTACTGCATAAAAGATATTTTATAAATAAAAGGAGCCATGAGGATGTAATTTTTACTTTCAAATTTAACACAAAAATGTACCTTAGTAGACCATAAGAACATAGAAAATATTGTGAATTAGACATGATCCCTAATGAAAACACCAGACCACAATGAAGCCTTAAGGTGTTAGGTAAAGACAGTGCTATGACAACACCACCAAGTTTTAGTTGAAGCAATGATAAACTGAACTGATTCACTGAAGAGGGCCTTTTTTATTTCTTCTTTTTTGTCTGTGTGTGTGTGTGTGTACTGGACAGAAGTAAATGCTAAATTTCCAGTTCTTCAGTTGCTGAAGATTTTATTCAGGTTCTCAATTCTACCACATCTGTGACACAGGGTAATTTTTTGAGTGTGGAGAGACCTCCCTCTGTAATGTGTAGAACTTTTGAAATCATATGAAAAATGCTTTGTTACTTAGATTAATCCTTTCAGGGATGCCTGTGAAGGAAGCCCAAAACAAACACCGAACACCTGGAATGGTGCTGGAGTTGTTTCACTACTATCTCTACTGCCCAACCTTCACTGCATGCACTTCACTGTGTGACCTCCAAAGCACGAGTAACTGAGACGTGTATTCTCACCTGCAGCAATGTCTCAGAATTGCATTGGCTTCAAAAGGCTCAGAGTATTTTTGCCACTAGAGATAAGAAAGAGGGGATTTTGGTACCTGGGAGAACATCTGTGTCTGTTATTGGCTCTCTGCAGGGTGAGAATCAGGGTGAGAATCTTGAGCTAGCTGTGGAAAAAACTTGCTGGTGAATAGCCTGCCTGAGAGGGAGGATCACAGGTCCCTTTCCTACCCAGGTGTAAAGCAACACATTTGTGAAACTGCCTGTTGCATTAAGGATGTTTTGCAAATGTAAGCAACAGCTCCTATTTCTCATTAACCACCATTCCAAGCAGCTCATACATCTGCAAATACACTATGATTCAGTCACACATTCAGGAGGTTCACTTCTTTGCACCCGTGCAGGTTGTCCTTAGTTTGAATACAGAGGATAGAGCACTGGAGACTCTGTAAATCTACATGACTGAAAAGAAGGTTAATAGAATAGGGGGACAGAGCAAAATTGCAAAATAAATAAGTAAAGGTATTGCTACAACTCAATTTAAACAATTTTAACTGATAGCCTCACACGTAATATATTAAGCACTAATGTGTAACTCTGCAAAGTGACTTAAAAAGCACTAGTTGAATTGGAGTAATTTGCATAAAAAGTACTTGGGAAAGATGGACAAGGAAAAGAGCTGTTTCATTCCGGTGGTATGTCTGTACCAGCACTGTTTGGGGAGTGTAGCTAAGATGTATGTCACAGACAAATTAAACTGAAATAGTCTTGGGTAGTAATTTTCTCTCCTTAATGTAGTGGCAGACATGCATCAGTTTTGTGACAGCTGAGGGTGTGCACAGGTCGGATACTGGGAGCTACCCCATCAGATAGTAGGGATTTGCTCCCTGATTGTTCCCCTCCACGCGGCCCCCCAAGCTGCCCCACAATGAGCCACACAGAGACCACAGGAGAGGAAGCAGAGAGAGAGTTTATTAACATTGGTAGAGCTATTTATAGCTTTTAGGGTGATTCTAGCTACTCCAATAAGGAGCTAGGGATAACAACCAATAGGAAAGGGTTAACTAACGGGCCAATAGGAAAACGTAAATGAACTTTTTCAGAGCCACATTCCTTCAGGCCTGGCTAGTGAGATAAGAGTTTTCTCAGGGTATTTAGGGAAGAACAGTGACTCAGGGTAAAACACAGAGACTCCATTCTCACACAAAAATAAAAGCTTCATTTTTAAGATACTTGGGCTAGCTTCTTCATCCTCTTCACAAACCCATTTCTTACAAGATTTTTCCATTTCTGATAATGCAGGTTCACTGCCACACAGTATAGCACTTTATAAGAAAGAAATTAATGGCCCAAATGTAATGCTTACCTATGTTCTGAGTATATGTGGAAGGACTAGTATGACTTGAGAAAAGAGGTGTCTTGTTGGCAGGCAAGTTGACTGTGTTAAAAGAGATGAATTTCTGAGAGTGTCCACTGTGAACTAGACTTTAGCTAGTAGCTAATCTACCTGTTTGCTCAGTTAACAGAAGTTCTTTAACATGTCTTTAGATGTTGAAGATACTGTCTTGAGAAATCATGGGCAATTTGTAGATGGTGGAGAAAGTGATACAAAATCTGATCGGTGTTTGTGAAGCCAAACACAGAGGGCAGAGCTGTTCTTCTTTGCTGCTCATTTTCCCACCCTCTTCACTATTTGATCTTGTACTTTAATCACATGTATCTTGCCTTCTGACCTTGTCAATGTCAAATTAGATGTGAAGAATTTTTCTGTAAAGGTACGCAGTAAAGTTTATAATGCTCAGTGGTGTACAAAACAAGTCCAAGTAAGAATTTCAGGAAATATTCTAGTAATTATCAAGTAAATGATTCTCATTTTAACTATTGATTTTATTTTTTACTTTCTGTTTCTGGAAGCCAAATAGTAAGTCACATAGAATAAGTTTTGAAAAATATTTTTTTTAAAAAACATTAACTGTAATTTCTGATCACTTCTACATTTTTATAAATCAAATGGTTGCAAAAATAGTTGACTGCACTTCATGACAGTTAACTACAGTTTGTGACGTACCCGGACACAAAGAAAATGAAAGAAAGAGAAACATCGTGATAGCTATATAAAAAACAGTAAGTGGGCTCAAATTATTTGTTCTGAGATTCATGTGCCAGTCAATGTCATCAACTTCCTGAACAGAATGAAAGTTGAACGGTACCTCTTAAAACTACACACAACTCTTAAAAACCCAAATTTTCTCTGAGGCAGAGTTCCTGTTGGATTGGTGTCTGTTACAGTACATGAAACTCATACACCTTAAGCTGCCAAGAGTCACATAATTAACACTGGGAGTCATAATAAGGTAGATTAAATAATCTGTTTTATTAAAGGAAAAGAAGTCCCCAAAGTCCCTGTACTAAACCATAATTGAAGGTAATTGAGTCAGGTGTTTTCATTTGCATTTACTCATAAGCCAGGGTGGTGGGAGCAGTGTCTAGAGTCCAGAAGGAATCCACTGATGGGACTACACCCACAAGTACACACAGATACCCCCAGTTTCAAAAGATTGTCATCACACCAGCACAGAAGCTTGGTTCTAAGTCTTCCAGAGCTGCCATCCTTTCTATTTACAAATCAGCAGCCACTTTTGGAATCTTGGTCAATTTTCAAAACATTTTGCTCTACAGAACCATTGGTGCTCCTTCATTATGCTAGAGATGGATGCATTGAAGGGTCTCTGTAGTCCCAATTCATTCAGACCAGAAAGAAAATTAAAGGACCTTCGTTTTCCCTTTTGATAAAACTTATCCAACAACTGCCATTATCACTGGAGTATATTCCTACGTTGCGTAACTTCCTAAAGTCAAACTGAACAAAAATTTTAAATTAAAGGCATGTTAAATTCACATATAGAATCATATTTTGGGTAAAGGTGAAACCATTTTTAAATAACTTTACTGTAGGGAAAGGCAGTGAGAAACAGACCTAGAAAGGAAAAAGAAATAACATCATCAGTGTTACGTCTTCTAATGTACAGGAAATGAGATTCTTTCCTAAAATGGTGACTATAATTGTCAAATTGATCACTTTTAATAAAAAGCCAAATTATTCTCTACCTTACAAGAAAAAAACAAAATTAAAATCCCCAATTTTTTTGCAGTTTCTGGTTACATAAACAGCATGTTGTCGTTCAGTATCGTATTAAAATATTCCAAAAAAATCAACATCAAAATCATTTTAATGGCTTGCAAATGAGTGAAATGTCTTCCAAATTCATTTGTGAGGGCTTTTCTCAAGAGCATCAACTATTATTTAAGCAGTTAGATGCGGAATTTTTTCAAGTTCATAAATTGAAAATACATACCTTTTCCATTTTATTGAGATTTATCATACTCGGTTTCACAATTTCCCTATGGCAATGTTCAGTATCTTAATCACAGGTGAAAAGAGAGATGGTAAGAAAAATTTTGCGTAACAA
>VWZG01004796.1:77916-116451 GCA_013396735.1 Grallaria varia | reverse complement strand
GCCTAGCCATGATGGTGATGACAAAGGCTGTACCTCTGAGAGTTAGAAAGAACTAGTCAAGGGAGCCCTCAGCTTAGGATAAGACACACCTAGGTTCAGACAAGAGTTCAGGCATAGATGTTTTTATGACTTGGACAAATAACTTAGCTTTTCTAGAAACTGACTACCTCAGAATAAAAGGAGTGTCAGTGGCTTAAAGTAGGAAGTTACATGGGCTTATATTTTACTTTAGAGAAAGAGAAAGAGAGAGAGAGAGAGAGAGAGAGAAAGAGGGGGAGAAATCAATCTGTCAAAAAAAAAAAAAAAAGGAAAAATTTCATTTCTGGAATATTTCATAGAAAATAAATGATTCCTCCAAAGTTCCCTCATCAGCTCTCAAAACACTTCATTCTTGAGACCAACAGAGGTAGAAATTACATAAGCCCCTGAAAAAAAACAGCTACTGAAAAATGCATAAAAACTTTAAAATGAGGCACTGAAAACCTGGAAGCTAAATAGATACTCTGATATTCAAACAGGTTTTTATTTTCAACATTGCTGTATATTCACAGTCTCCAGTGGTTTCAACTAAGTCAGTAGCAGCCAGAAACACTTCAATTATGAGACTCCTGGTACAGTTTTCTGAATGATAAATGAATGTTTGTTGATAGTTTTCCAGAAAGGAAGGACTGTGTAGTACAGATTTGGTGCAACTATGGTCTTTAACTCAACTTGCTAAGTCATATCATGACTATAACTCCCATTACTGGATTTTTTGACTCAAAGTAATTAACTGGAAGAAAAAAAAATTATCTTCCCACTGAAAGCAGATGATAAGAGTTTTCTGTAACAGTCAAAAACTCTCTAAGAACAGGACTACTAGGAAAGCCTGTGGAGAGCCAAAGTAACCTCATCTGAGTAAAGAATATCCTAGCCACACTGTCAATTAACAAGAGCAGCCTAAAAATTTAGTAGTACTAAATGTGCTGCATATATATTTGTCCAAAATCCCATAATAGGANCCCTGGAGATGATACTTCTTCATGACCTCAGAAGCCCACCTAGTCCAGAGAGAGAAGTCATCATTCAAAAATTTCTAGCCACTGATATTCAAGGGCAGGATTTAGATTCACACTCACACAAACCCCCTAGTTTTAATCAATACAACAAAACCAAATCCTCTGTGGTTTGTTTTTTCATGTGTGCGTGTGTTAATTTCTCACCTATATTCTGGTTTCTAAGCAAAAAAGGAGGACCTGCGTCTTTTTTACCCACCATGTATGTACGGAACAAAGCTAAAATTCGATAAACAGTGAATTTTAAACAAGCCCTCCACCCCTTCCCCCCCCCCCAAAAAAAAAAAAAAAAATTAACATTCTTCATTCACAAAACTAGGTGTATGAAAAAGTCTTTGTGTGGATAGGTCTTGGCTCTAAAACAAGAAGTCAAAATGACAGAACAAATTTACTTTCTTGCATATAGTAATGAAAGCACCTGTTTTCTTCACAGTTATTTCATAGGAAGAAAGGAAAATATTTGAATGTATCTCTCACTTTGTAGCTCAAAATTCCTTCAGTTTATAGTTTCATAAGATTTTTAGGAAGTATTTGTAACACATAAAGCTTCAGCTGAGAACCATAAGCACATTTTCATCTCTACCACAAGAGGCACATTTTTACGAACTTATGATGTTTTCTTTGCCTCTAAAAAAGAAACAAAAAACCATTAAACACATTTAAATTTATATTTGAACACTTAAATACTTAAACTGAAACCCCAAGTTACATAATCTCTATAGTGTTGGGATTTTTTGTTTGCTTTTATTATTTTCCTGATGTTGTGAAGTATACAGAAAACATGTATACTTTTTAAAAACTGATTAAATGAGACAGAAAATTCTTCGAAGTATAGCACCTCTGCAAAACATGACTGTAAAACCAACACGGTGGTGTTCCACACTTGCCTCGAGGACTTGCAGAATAGTTTGCTCAAGTTATAAGCATGTCTGTGTACATATGTACATGCACACATATGCATATATACTCCCTGACAAAACCGGCCCTACAAAACAAGTAGTCAAATCATGTCATACAAGGTGCTTGTATTTCCCTCAAAGATTTTGTATTCATTAGCCTCTCTATTAAACCACTTGAAAACATAGCCTTCATAATTGAAAGATGTAAACAAAAGCAAAATTTAAGTCACCAGTGCAATTTTGTTTCATTATTTTTTAAATCTACGAGCACTTTTTGTCACAGTGATGGCTTTACAAAGTCAACAGGACATCCACCTTCTAACACTATGAAGCTAGAATAACAGAGAATGTATGCAAAACAGTCTCACAGAAAGCTTTATCTTATAAAAGATCTTTATATTTGCAAGATATTATCTTCTTTTAAATTTAAAATATAATCACCATGCCTCAATATAGTATTATGTTACCTAAACATTCATTTTCAGCACCTAATATTACACTCTCTAAGATACAGCATAATCCCAAACACAAAGCAACTCCTAATTTCAGTGTTCTCTCATGCCTTGTAAGTAACATCAGGATCTCCTTACATTCAGGGTCATGGGACAAGACTCAGTGGTCCAGCTCACTAATATCAAGCCCCTGGCATCACCCCCACAAAGGGAGAAGCAGCAAAGCATCAGGCTCTGTCCACAGGGCAGCTGCCAGTGTCTCCACTTGATGCTGCAAAGTCCTGGCTTAGCACAACTGCCTCCACACTGGTCATTGCAGACAGCCACAGATGAAAAGTTTGTGATTACAGTCGACCCTTTATCAGCAGATTTGCCTCCAGCAACTACCTTTACACCTGAGCAGGAACATTGGCCCGGGTGATTCTGACCCTGAATTTGAGGCAAACAAAAATACAAACTGATGTTAACTTTGGGGTTGTTTTCCTTTAAAAAAACCCAACAATTTGTCTCAATCTGCCCAAACATAAAATGAAGCAGGTAAGTATCTGATCAAGAGAAAATATAAAGTAGATTTAGAACCACCATGGAAAATGCAGAAGAGACAATCACATGTGATTATCAGACATAAATATTCATTGCAGTCAGAGGAAGAGACTGGATCTTGGAAACAGCTTCCCCTCTCTGCAAGCTTTCTGTAGGGATTGTTTGACATGCAGTGCAGTCAGGTCAGACTAGGATTCTGGCAAAAAGATATCAAATATCCTTCAAAGAGGGAATGAAATGGGAGAGGAGTGGGAATAGGGACATATTTTTATACACACACACACACACATATAAAAATAATGGCACTTTTCTGGGCCCATTCTCTCTCTCCTACACTCCTCATATATATCACCATTCCCCACGGAGCTATTAAACTTAGTGTATAGCCCCTTACAATTACTATAACCATCTGATTTTTATAACTTCCCACTTCAGGCTTTCATTAACCCCAGACTCACTTGATGCCAAGTCTTCCTTCCTGGAGCACCAAGGCTATGTGTGGAGTCCAGCTGGTGAGTCAGGGAGACGTCGTAAATTGGAAGAATGTGCTGGAGCTACTTAAAGTTGTGGTGAACCAAAGGAAAAGGACCAATTGCACAAAAGATTTAGGAAATGGATAGAAGGTGTTAAAATATCTATCAAGAGCATAATTTGTGAAATGACATCCAGAGGGAAAGAAAACCTAACACTGAAGGCAAACCAAAATCATCCATCCAGACCTGATTCTGCACAGTGACCCATGAATGCAGACCCCAAACAGTCACCATACCCCTATTGTCATACATTTCCTGACTTCTAGAAATGCAGCACAGACAGACAGCAGCATATTTCCCCATCTTATTGATGTGCCTCTAATTTTAAAGCTGCCAGGTTTTAATTGCTTTTCAGCAACGACCTCACATGGCATGCCTTGGCTGGGAACATATTTTTATAGCCAGTTATAGCTCCCTCTCCAAATGGAAACACTGACAGGTTTCTAATTCCAAAAATATTATCAGGAACCATAACAACATGAGTCTGATTTAAAATATAACCTGTGACCTGGAAAGTAATTTTTAACACTGTGTTTTAACATTTTTTGTGCTTTTTCAGGGTGGGTTAAATGTAAAAATGAGAAACTGAAAAAGAATCCCAGGTGACAAAAATGCACAGATTTCCCTCACCCTCCACTATGGTCCTCATTGAACAGCTGTCTCCTTCATCTCCAAAGATGGAGAGAAAAATAAATTGTGGGATATACTTGTGCAAAAACATTGTGCTATTCTTAGCTCTGCTTTGTTGCAAGCATTGTAAAACACATTCATTTTAACTTAGCTTTTAAAAATTAGTTAATTCAAATGTGGAAAAACAGAAGTATGCTTAAACAATTTCAGAGAATCCCCAATAGAACCATTTGGGTTGGAAGGGACCTTTAATGGTCATGCAGTTCCAGCACCCTGCAATGAGCAGGGACATAATTCAACTAGAGCAGATTGCTCAGAGCCCTCTTTAATCTGACCTCGAATGTTTCCAGGGATCACAGATTATCCTGAGTAGAAAGGGACGCATAATGATAATGAAGTCCAACTCTTAGTCCTACACAGAACCCCTCCCAAGAGTCACACCATGTGCCTGAGAGTTTTGTCCAAACACTTCTTGCACTCTGGCAGGCTTGGTGCTGTGACCACTTCTCCAGGGATCCTGTTCCAGTGGAGCATCCACCACCTGTCTGAGCAACCCGTTCCAGTACTTCACCACTCTCATTGTTAAAAACCTATGTCTAATCTGAATCTACCCTCTTTTAGTTTAAAACTATTACTCATTCTATTACAACAGGCCCTGATGAAACATCTGTCCCCATCTCTCTTGTAAGCCCCTGTTAGGCAAGGTTACTATAAGGTCTCCCTGAAGATTTCTCTTCTCCAGGCTGAACAACACCAACTCTCTCTCAGCCTTTCTTCCTGGGAGAGGTGCTTCATCTCTCTAATCATCTTCACTGTCCTCTTCTGCACTCTCTCACCCAGGTCCACATACTTCTTATGTTGGGGACCCCAGAACTGGATGGAGCACTCCAGGTGGGTTCTCACCAGAGCAGAGCAGAGGGGCAGAATCACTTCCCTCGACTTGGTGCCCACACTGCTTTTGATATAGCCCAGAATATGTTTGGCTCTCTGGGCTACAAGCACTCATTGCCATCTCGTGTCCAGTCTCTCATCCATTAGCACCCCGAAGTCCTTCTTGGCAGGGTTGCTCTTGATCTGTTCATTCCCCAGCCTGTATTGATACAAGAGTGACCCAGGTGCAGCACCTTGCACTTGGTCTTGTTAAACCTCATGAGGTTCACATGAGCCCACTTCTTGAGCTTGTTCAGGTCCCTCTGCATGGCATTCTTTCCCTCAGGCATGTCATTCACACCACTCAGCCTGGTGTCTCCTGCAAATTTGTGCTTTATCCCACTGTGTCATCAATGAAGATATTAAACTGAAGCCATGGAGGGTCTGAACCACCTTTCACCAATGTCCATTGGGATATTAACCTGTTGACCACATGTCCTCTTCACAGCACTGCAGCAAACAGTTCATCTACAGACAGTTCCAACTAGCTGCTGAAGAAGTTGACTCAAAACCAAACTATCTCACATACAAAATTAACTGATTATACAAACTCACATAAAATGTTCTGATTACACTCACAAAATGAACTTTAATGCTAGAGACATCAACTCTGCCTCACTAAAATCCAAATAAAATCACCACAGATGCTTGGCTCTTCAAACAACTAACCTGCCAATTCAACAATAAATGTAAAACAGGGAATTTTATGTCATGCTATACTTCTACACCACTAGTGAGATGACTTGCTAAATATAGTTTTCTTAGGTATTCTGTTCCCTAACTATGTAACTTCATCTGAATATACCTCATACTTAAAAATCCTGTGATACAAAAATGGTCCTTCTCATTTGCAAAGATGTACAGAAAATATTATCCCACCTTACAGAAGATCTTCCTGTTTCTAAGTCAGTCTTCATTACAGTGCAGAATAAAGTAGGAATAAGTAATTCCAAGATAAGCCAAATTCTGGTGCTGCCCACCTGACAAGAGTATTTCATTGCACCAAGAGCAGGAACACAAGCCCTTGGAACTGGCATCACAGGACTTTCCAGGTACTCATGCCTTTTCATAGTGGGCTAATGGGAAGCCCACAGTGATTAGTACCAAGATGCAATCTGCTCTCCCTGCAGTGGAGCAGCCAAAGTCCTGACAGCACCAGAATGCTGCGGTAAAGTGAGAGATCCAGAGCTCAGGAGCTGCCACAATCACCACTCCCAGCTTCAGCCTCCACAGCATCTTTCCTGACTCAAAAATACTGCCCCAGGAGAAGCCCATCAGACAAAGGGGGATTTATATGCCAGTGGTTTCTGCAGTGATTCCAAGATGGTCTAGACTTGGTTGCATGTAATGACCTGCTGACTGACAATACTTAAGCACACCCACATTTATTCTATGACTAACAATCTTCCTGCTATTGTATTCAGTAGTAACAGTCTCCCTGACTCTCTGGAAGCAGAGAGGCTACAAGAGGTTGCAAATACATACACAGCGCAGTATTTTAGAGCCAGCTTACTTCTTAACCATATCCATTAAGTTTTATTTCATTCTACACCTCTCTGTCTCAGCAGAAGACAAAATATATAGAATTAAAGAATTCTGATTTACAATCAGAAGAAATTATAACTATTACTAGATAAATCGCCTTAGAAGCTGAAACAGCACATTGGGAAACACAAATTAAGAAGTTGCATAGCTTTGCTGCTTAACTTAGTTGAAGACTAGAGAATGTGCATTTATCAATACACAGAAGTTCAAATATAATTATCATCTCCTTTCAAAAGCTGTCTGAACTCTCTGTTTCCTTAAGGGAACAGAGCCTTAATTATAAGGTTTCCTCTGACTGCAACACTCATAGCTCTTAAATCCTTAGTTTTATAGCCAGTAATTAGAGAGTGTATGGTTTCTGTCCAAACAATGGAATTGTTTTAAAATATGAGAACTTTGTCAAGAAAATTAAGTACTTTGATACTGCCAAATTATCATTTCAGTCTCCCCCCTTACCTTCCCCCACTCCATGTTGCTGAATTAATTTTGGAACATAACATGTATCATACTTGGCTTTGTCCCAGACAAATGAACTTGAAATCATAACTGATCATTTATGACGCCTTTTCTAAACACATTTGGCAACTGAATCCCAGTCAGATCCCTTTTTACAAGAGTTTGAGCAAACAAGGCTTTAGATACCAGGAAAAGAATTTGTACCAAGAGTCAGAGTATTATACCCAAACATTCAGTCTTAAATATATTCTGCAAAAGTAAAAGCAATTTCAGTATATGACAAAATATATGACTAAAAAATTGTGGGCAGTATTTTGAACATTGCAGGTTAAAACAATATATAGATTAAAAAGCCTTGCTAAGTAGAACACATACTACAAAAACTATACCTTAGCGATCTTCTGTTTATATTAGCCAACTAATGACACGTTTTGCATCCAAAAATCATTAAAAAGAACACAAACAGCACACAGGAAAACAATACTGTAAAACTGGTTGTAGACTCGTCAATGTTATATCACTCATAAAACAAAATCTTTGAACTAGAAACTGCATTACAGTCACTGGTACCTCAGGAAGCTGCGGTTTGCTGCTTGGAACACTTCATTCATGTATTATTTTTAGGAATGTAGACATCTAAATAAAATTTTGTAGGGACACAAGGTTATCTAAGGGTGAAACTTAGTTTATCATATTCAAAGACACAAGAGAAAAGGAATACAAAACAATAAGTGTTTACTGGGGCAGTCTTTTTGAAGAATGTGGTAATTAGGAGAGAAAGCAAAGCTTGTCATAACTCTTTCAGTCCCAGTTGTGCTCTTAGAAATCTGCACCACCAAGAAGCTCAGAAGCCATTTCAGATGAAGAGACAGTAGTTTCAATACCACATCTTTTTCAGAATGGATTTCTTCCCCATAAATACCTGGTTAAGAAGCAAGAAACACCTTGGTTGGTAAGGAGAAGGCTGAAGTGTTTTTCTGGGTTCATTCAGCTGATTGCAATAAAGCTCGTAACTCCCTTTTCCTTTCTATTTATAAATGAATGTGATCTTTCTCATAGCTTTGTTCCTACTGATGGCACAGGTACTGCTAGAGTTTGCTGCAGGGACGAACACCTCCAGGGCCTTCAGGTGGCCCATCAGAAACCTCTTTGCTGTACCAGCACCAGCTTATACTTTTCCTTTCCTCATGAAGCAAAGTTCCAGACAAATGCTGTCCTACCAGGTCCTCCTGCAGCCCTTGTACAACCATCTAGCATGGCATGGACCTCTCTGGAAAGACCTGCATTCTCTAATTAGGTGTAGAGAGAATTAGGAACATCTCAGTTAGGAAGCAAGACACTCAAACATTTACATGTCTAAGTATCAAATTAAATGGGTTCTGCACAGAATCAAATCACACCAACTTTTTACCCCAGAGGGCCATAAGCTTGGCTGGTCTGAGGGCACTTAGGAACATTAAGGGCATTCAGAAGGAATATCAGCAAGTTTGCAAGGAAATTAGTGTGCAACAATTTTACAGGAGGAGAACACATATGAGGGAAATATAGACAAGAAAAGTTTCAAAAATGAAAATTAGTCTATTACATTCACACAATTTTTCTGCTATTCCACCTCTTTTATCAGAGGAAAAAGTACCACAAGTAATCCTTACTCTAGGCCAGGATGCATTTGAGATCTTTACTTCAGTTCTCTACTGTACAAGATGGGTACTAACAGCGAGAAGTAGATTCGGTAACAAGGAAGCCCAAGTTATAGTTCCACAAAGAAGTTTTGTATGCTCCAGCTAGGGTCCCTATCTCTTTTTCTACTTGACAGTAAAATGCTTGAGTAGTGAGGTGCTTAAAACCATTCTTACTACCTTCTTATTTTACCCACCCCCTCAGTCTTTATCCTTGCCTCCACAATCCAACTTTGGTTGTTGGAAAGGCTGTGCGTTGTGCATTTAGGCTCTGTACTAAACCAGCAGGACAGTTACCCACATTCAGCTGATTTAGTCACTTAAGTCATAGGAATTTTACATATTTTAGGGATTGCCTTTCTGCTGTTTGCATTTTAGCAACTGTGCCTTTCCCACCCCCATCAATCCCACTGTATAGAGGAAGTCACACCCCTTTTCTATCAAGGGGATGTTCCCCTCGTGTGTGTCTCTGTGTGTCTGTCTGTATCCAATGTTAAACCACTTCCTCAGGCTTCAAGGAAAGATTCTTGAAGAAGGTGGTGTACAGAGGAGAGGATGTAGAACAAAGTTCTCATGGAAAAGAGAAGATAAATACCAAGGTAAAGGCAGCAAAGGAGTTTGTTGGCTGGCCGATTTCAGGGCCTACCAATCCCAGTGCAGATGCAGAATTGACAACTGATGATTGAATTAATTCTGTGTAATATGGAAGTCCAGTCAATGCTTTAAGAGGTGTTTCAAATTTCACATGTTCTTTAACAGCTTGCAGTTCCATGCTCACCTCCTAGACGTCAGCTGCCAGTCCTGCGTGCTGCTGGAACAAACTAGCTAGTAAGATCCATCTGGAAGTTAACAAGCTGAATCTGGCCCAGTGCCTTTTCTCTGGAGGAGGCAAAGCAGCCAGCACAGCCCAGCCAGATGTCTCTCACACAGCTGGGCTGGGAGCATCTGCCACCCCACAATGTCGCAGCCTTGGAGAAACCTGAGCACCACAGTTTTTCCAAGTGTGGAAGAAAGAGGAGTCAGCAGAACTACAAGCTGCTGTTTATCAGAGGGGCTACAGAGACAGAAGTGGAAGAGGTTGGCACCCAACACAGCTCAAGGCTACCCTGAGCTACTGCTGCTGCTGTTTCCCAAGAAGAAATCCAAAACTGACATCTAGTTCACATGTCCAGTAAAGACCAGACCACCTTAGGCTAAATAAAAACCTAGCCATCAGGTCTCCTGTGTACCTGTAAAGTCCTCAAAATGGAAGATCCAGAAAGAAACTCTTTGGAACCAGAGCAGGAAGGCTGAATCTATTAACTGCAAATGTGAATCCTAAATCTTTTCCTCTTGCTTAGCAGTAACAGATACCTCACACTTTAGCAAGGCTTAGAGAAATCTTGGAGGTTTTTCATCCCATTGGAGAAGATTTCCACAGGGGCACTCAGCCGGAAAGGCAGGGAGTTGCCAGGCTCTCCCAGGCACAGAAAGTGTTACTGGGCAGCTGCGACCTCTCTGTGCATTCATCGGCTTTTCACCAAAGGTTTCTGCAGCTCATCAGATCTCCCTCCAAATGCCCTTTCTGCATAAACTGTTCCAACAACAGAAATTAATGGGATATGGTGAAGTGGAACTTAGAACAGGAAAAATGAAGTTAGATATTCTGAAAACCTCTGAAAATGTCACTGTTAATAAAAAGGATTGATCAACCAGTGAACTTGTCTGTTTTTATCAATCTCCACCTGCTGGTAGGTATTTTTTCACACTGCAATACAAGACAGGGTAAGGAAAAGTACTTGACCTTAGAAACAGCAATTAATTCAAATTTCAGGAAACAATGCCCAGAAAGGAAAGCTGTACACACACACACACACACACACACACACACACACACACACACGCACGCACACACACTCAGAGTCTCTGTAGCTGAAAACAGGTTCACTATCTGCTAACAGAGAAGAGGGGAGACTCAGTATGACTAAAGAGAAAAAAAAAGGCAGACGACAGCCCAAACTGAAATGGACTCCTACTGCAATACCCCAAATCACTTCATTCTCAAATAGAGATGATGATTAACTATAATTGTATTTATTGAAACAAGCAGAGAGTTAAATATATTACTTTAGTTAAAAAGTAGTTTAGGAGAGTCTAAAACCAGTTACTGTATCAGTTTAGTCTTTGAACTGTTTAAGGATTAGTCTCATCTCCTTCTGGCTGCTGCTCTTGCAGACACATGCAATCTCAAAATATCATGTATCAAAACAAACAAATAAAAACTTATCCAAAAGTGAAAAAGCTCATCCAAATTTATGTGTCTTTGGCAACATTAGGCCCAAATTCATGAGAGAACAGACTGGGTTTTGATAAACTGATATATAAACTTCTGACAGTATCCAGAAAGTGCACAAATGTAAGATCTTGGCATATAGCTGGATAAAAGAAAAAAGAAGTTAATGTTTCTAAACCACAAAAACGCATCTGCTTACATATGTGGTGCAGTTTTAAGTATGTTCCTCTGAGATCTCCCATCTTTACAAACTTGCTATGCAGAGCACTTCCACAGACTAAGAACAGAAACTTTGTGAGGAAGGCACCATCATGGAGAGACAAGGATGACTGCAGCTCATCTCCACTTGCAGTGAAAGCAATTCACTACCAGCTTAATCCACCGTGCTAAGCGATTTTATGAAAACAGTTCTACCACAGTCAAAATGGAGAGTGTACTGACACTCCGTACTTCCAATGGTCTTGAAACCACACTTGTTTGACTAGACATTTAAAACCAGTTACGTGTGAACAAATTTGAATTTGTTTTGAAATACAGGTACGGAAAATAACTTTCAAAGTGAAATGATAGGGGAGTTTAGACAATATATATGCTTGGGATAATCAATTAATCAAGCCATGTCCCAGAGATTCTTTCATTTGACATCAAATAGCAGGTACCTGTTCCTTCCTTGACAACTGAAGTGGCACAGCTGTATACCCTAACCCTTCCCTAGCTGTACTAACAGTTACTAACAGTTACTCATAGTAATAATAGGTGCTAGAAGAAGAAATGATTAATCTAATGAGGAATAAGCAGTTCCAAGACATGCCACTCTGAAAGTCTTACCTTAATGCACATATGCATACAAATTAAATATTTTCTCCTGCACATGACCAGTAACTTAACCATGAGAAAAATAATACACTCAATTATAAGGAATCAGAACATAAAATAGGAATTCTCAGTTTTCCACTTACTTAAGACAAATACCACTGGAAAACTTTTTTTTTTTTTCAGTAAGTATGGGGAAAAAATAACTAGAACTCAAGAAACTGAATTCAAATTCCTCATAGAAATAAAAATTAATTTGCTGAACATATTTTCAATAAATCCTTCAAACCCATGAAACATGAGTCAGACCAATTTTTAAAGCACTTTTAAAAAGCACTTTACAAACTTCCTTTGATCACCACTGGAGATATAAAACCCACCTACAAGGTCAGCTGTAGAGGACCAAGATCAAGAAATACAGGGGCCACACAGAAGCACTTGCCTACACAGACAAAACAAATACAATATATATAACATTTCAACACATTTTCAAGTCTTTTTAGAGTTGGCAGAAAAATACATGTTCCCCTGAGCCCCACTGAAACTATAAACTTTACCCAGATTTCAGCTTTGAGAGTCTGTTGAAACAACTGTGTTTTCCATAGTGTATTTTGTGTTGACTACAAATGTTGGAAAAAACCCCCTATATTCCTTTTTTTTTTTTCCCCCTCTTTGCTGCCCAAGTCAGTAAGTGAACATATGGGACTATACAAAGAACAAACTATAGCACACTGGAAAACTCTAAAACAAACACATCACCACAATGTAAGTATTAGAGATAAAAAATAGTAGCTATAATGCAAATAAAAAAATAGGAATTAAACAGAAGGCAGAAGCCAATCAAGCACCAGTACCAAAAGAAAAGTATTCAAGAGTCAAACCACTGCCCCACCCACCTATCAAAACAAAACCCAGGGTGGTAACTGTGGAGAGCCAGACAAGAACTAGAGAAAAAAATAACCTATTTACACATACAGAATACTATGGAGAGGTTAATACTGCTGTGCAAGTGAACATACAGAGATCAAAAGTTGGCAGAACATCCTAACATCTTTCTAGGCGACCCTGAAATTCAACATACCATGGCAAGATGTTCCACAAACACTATTGCTGAATAATTAAAAATTTTAAGTTGCTTTAACAGAATTGGAGACAAATCAATTTCTTTATTTGGTAAGTATTGACAGTTGAGAGAAAAAGTATATAACTCAAAGGAACTCTGTAGCTTTGTGCACTTGAAGGTTTGCAGGATGTATTTATTCCAGTTTGCTTTTCTGAAGTCAAGGTTTAGAAAACAGAGGAATGAAGAACAGAAAAAGACCTAGGCAGGTTGTACATTGTAAAACACATGTTTAAGTTTCATCTCAAAATTGGTTTCCTACTATAATTCCTTCTGTTGTCATAACAGAATGATATTTCAAAAAATATAAACTGAAATTTCAGTCTTCAGACTCTGTCAGAACTTCCCAGACCAGAGCACACCTGTGGGGATTGTGAGATCTTCACAACGGTTTTTGTTTTCAAAAATTCACAATTCAAAATGTTGTTTTGCTCAACTACATTGAAACAAATTTTCTGCTTTACTAAAGTTTGTAATGTGATTTAAAGTCCAGCACAGAGACCCTGGATCACTCTCAAGTCATAAACAAGTATGGCCTAGCAACAAGATACAGTATTTAGTGAGCTAGGGGTGCAATTCAGCTCCCCTAACTTATAACCTTAAGTATTCACTCCTAGGTCACCTTTGGGATTAGACAAATTACCCTTGGAGATGCTCATCACGTTCCATGATTTACAGAAGCTAAGTGGGCTGAACATCCCCGCTGAGATGCCCATTTTGTTTCATTGCCTATTGGCTAGGTCAGACTGAATCTAACCTTCAGATGGCTACAACTAAGTGAAATGAGTCCCTCTCTAAACTTTAATCTACAACTAAGTTGTACTTTGTTTGCTGTAATGCAAGGGTGGTACACATATCTGGAGTAGGTAGAGAAATACTTGCCAGTAGTAGCTGTTTATTAAGCAGCAGCTCCAAAAATACCTCATTTATATAAATATCTAACAGAAAGAATTGAAAAGCTGCAGTAAAATATGGATTATTTTGCCTATTATTTCTCAAGAGGTTTGAAAATATCTTTGTGCTGTGCATTTGGCTGGGTACTATGATCACTCAACACACATGAGTTCATACCATCTCCCTGAAGTTGCCTCTAAAACCCCTTTTATCGCAGTTTATTAATCACGTTTAAAACTCCTTAACCATGTAAGAAAATTACTTTGAGCTTAAATTTCAGTACAATTACCTTCCAGTGGTTGAATTTCCAGCTTTGAGATTTAAGGGGATTTTCTGGGGTTTAATGCTTTTTTGTACATATGTGCCTTTAGCATTACTGTACTGTTACGTTATAGGAAATGAGGCACTTGTACTTAGAGAACACCAGATTCTTGTTAAATTCAATCAGCAGACAAACAACTGTGTCTTTGTCACAGAAGCCCAAGTTCAAATGCATAGGGATCAGATAATGAAGAAAAAAATAATCTTGTATGACACAATATGCTTTCACTTTATTTAAGAAGTGAATGCTCAAGTATCTAAATCAGATGCTTTGGAACCAAAGCAGTTTAAATGAGTGCATTTTAAAGCCTAAATTATGCCTAAGCAGTTGGATGCTATAACAGCATATACCACATTAAAATTAAGTTAAAATCAGACTCTTTCTGAAGTCTTAAATATAAAAGAGAACAAAACAAAACAAATCACAAATAAATGGCCCTAAGCTCCAGAAATACTTTTAAAATTTAGGAGAAGAGGGGTTAAAAGAATCAGAATTCATTTTCAGAAACAAATTACCATCTCAACATCCTTGTCTTTTATGTTCTGAATATGTAACAGGAAGTGGGAATTGTCAGACGTATGTATAACTATGTCTAAATTATAGCTATAAAGCCAGCTAGCCTAATTGTTAGAGAACTTCTAGTTAGAACCTACTCAGATTACATGCAGATAATAAAAAGAATGAAGCTAAGAAGCTAAAGGGTTTTTTAAACATGAATCCAATTACTGAAGTTTCATGGAGCAGCTGTCCATGCAGTTCCCCCCCAAAAAAAAGATGACATAGGTTTATTGCAGGGCCAAACAATCCTGAATTAATATGGGCAAAAGAAATCCCTTCTGTAACATTATTCTGCTTTGGGAAGGGGTGTGGAATAATCTCTTTTAACATAATAAAAATGATGGTGATATAAGGAATAATTATTATGGGATTTTATAGCTGGAAGGCATGGTAGTTATTTCAAAGCCATTTGTAACCAACAGCCTTATAAAAAGCTAGAATGTATTACATATGTGCAGAAGGTAACTGCAAGCATGTATTAAATCCCAGCATCTGAAACAACGAAGGTATGTTTGTTGCAACAGTAACTACTTATTGATGAAAACAGTGAGGTAACAAGTAACTGAATTAATTTATAATCAGCCCTTTTTGAAAGGAGGAATGATGACTTGTAAGTAAATTTCGATGAGAGCTCTCCTTTCCTTTTCTAACACTTAGATCATTCCCTTCCAGCCGCAATCTGGTTGGAATGCAGAACTGCCAAGAGGTGGTATTGCCAGCACTTAAGATGCAGGAGAATGGGATCCCAAATACACAGGTACTGGATTCCTGTGGTAAATAAAAGAGCAAACAACAGGATTTCTTTCTTCTCTTCTTAAAGAAAAATAAATCTGTAAAGGAAAAATTAGAAGAAGCAGTGTCTAATTTTGCAGTCAGTTTGTACAACAGCCCGGAAATTCGTGAGCTACTTTACAGATTATGAAGAACTTCTCATTTTTCTTGCTTTATCTCCCCTGCTTTATAGAAATATCAGCGATTCCAATTTGGTTTACTTCGTTATCGCAAGGCAACACTGATATCTCTCAAGGTGGCCCATATGCCTTTTCTGTCTCTCCAGCAGTTAAAAATAGATCCCCACTGTTGTTACTCTCATATAGCAAGGAACATTTAGTCTGGTAAGTGATCTCCCTGCCTTGATCTGTACCTGTGAGTTTTTTCATCTTATTTGCCCCACGTCATTTTGTTGAGGAGGAGGAGGAGGAGGGTGGCTGTGCAGGCATCTGACACCAAACCAAGGTCAGCCCACTATGCTTAGACACATGCAACAACCCTGAGACGAAGTGTGAATATCCATGTGAACCATGGAAGTGGGAGATGCATCTGAACACGGGTCAGTTCCTTTGATCAGAAGAAGTAAATGTTCTGAATATGACTTAGGAGGGTGGGTCACCGATATGTAGTAAAACCAGCTCCTTTCAAAGTCAGTCTACTTTTTAAAAAAGCTAAATAGTTCATGGAATTAATAATTCAACATGAAAGAAATTTTGAATGAAAATAATAAAAAGCTTAAAATATACTAGCTTTCCAAAAAAGTCTTGGAAAAGATAATTTTTATATGCTTTTTTAATAAAAATCCCCCTGTATGTGCTCACACACTTATAAACACACACATTCCTGAAAAGCACAAGTCATTTTAAGACATATAATTTAAAACTAGAACATCAGATTCCTGTCTATGCTCTTTTAATAGAGCCATGGCCTTTGTTTTCTACTAGAATCCAAAATTCCACCTCAGGTTCCATTGATAGCTTCTGTCCCCACTCTTGGAGATGTGCTGGTGCCACTGGGCAGTTTTGATCCACAGAGCAGCGGACCCAGCCAGGTGTGAATCGGGAAGCACCCATGATGTGGGTGTGCACATTCCTCACCAGCCTGTGCCTGAGGGGTGGAAGTCAAGGAGGCATTGCCGCAGTTTTTAACATGCACCCCATGGGAATTTTGATATAGAATCCAGGGATCTGATAATCAATATCAAGGGAGTGGCTAAGCCAGGCAGCACATATGTACAGTCACTGGCTTGGAAATACAAGCTGTTTTGAGGGTGGAGAATGGTGGGGGGAAGGAGATGCAAGCAATCAGACCACTTAAATAATGCAGCCCTAGGGTAGCTACCCATTAGTACATAAGCTATTTATAACTTAAAAATTATAAATAGAGCTGTTTTATTTAAGTGTTTAGACATGAAAGAACTTTAAAGAAATCATTATTAACATTTCTGTATAAAAAATTATCATAGATGCAGGAAGACTACATTCTATTTTCATGTTTCGCAGCATATATCTACTCCTTTAGTCTTTATTCAGAAAGATCATAAAGTATGCATTGAAACAATTGTTTTAAAATGCAAGTGACATTTGAAAAGCTGCTTGTTCAAAATTAGTTTTTCCTGAAGAGCAAAGTTATTGCATTCTAGTTTCCAGGAATTTAAAGGAACAATGCAACCAACACTGATATCTGCTTGTTGTAATAATATAAATTATATTACAGTTAGCTTGAATCCATTAATGAATTAATCTTTGTCAGAAGAGTGTCTATAAAGAAGCTTCTTAAAAGACCCCAAGCACATTATAGCACTGATGGTTTACCATTATGTGGTATAACAAAGTTTTACTTAACCAGTTCTAAAAGCAGACATATGGAGTCCATTAAACCCTTCTCTTTTTTTGTGGTGTAATTCTGAATGGCTGTATTATGCTACTTATTTAAAATATGGATTGTAACTTCCACCGCCAATTAATAAGAGTTCTACACAGTGAATGCAATTTATAAGACGCACAAACTTTTTCATCAGCTCCTAAAACTTAAACACTGTTGAGAATTGTATTTCAGTTAACAGTAGAAAACAAAGATTAATATGACAACTTCCAAATAACTTTGACACTAATTAAGTCAGAGACACACAATTTAGCTGCTGTTAAAGTCAACGAAGAGGTGCTTCTTCTGTAAATCCCCTGATATTTAGAATAGTTTATCTCTTTTTTTTAATGTCTACATGGTTACACTCTGTCACACATGCATAATCATGCTCTACCACAATATTCCCAAGTAAGGAATTTCCATTTAATTCTATAAATAAATATTTTTAAAAAAGAATCCCACATATGAAACCAATCAACTCAGCTGACTTCCCTTCCATAATAAAAACTCCCTTCTTCACCGTTCCTTCCATTTGGTGCCACATTATGCTCTCTTAACACCAATATCATCTTTTCCCACCTTCCTTGTTTATGCTCTTTGGAACTTCCTGATAAATTTAGTTAGGCCTTAATGTTTCATGTGGTTCCTGAATTCAGTGGAGTCCAACGAAAACCTACAAAACACCTTGCACTGTACCTTACTTCAGGATAAGGGCTATGATAAAAGAATGCAAGAGGCAAGTACCAGATTGCACAATCAAGATTCAAGGGATTGTGTTCTTGCAATGCATCCTACCCAAGTAACAAAGAGCAAAGCAGCATCCCAGAAGATGCTAGCAGTTAATATATATAGCACCTGTTAAATACTACAAATACAGCTGATGCCAGACTTGGGTAAATGTAAGATTCCCAGTTAAATGCGTAATCAAGCAGATACTATCACCTGCAACTTCACACTGACACTGTTGTAGCTTTTTCCTCCTGTTTAGGCCTCAATGGCTTATTATGAATGTGAAAGAGAATGATCCTCCACATGAACCCGTTTGAAAACTAGCTCTTAACAATATATCTCCTTTCTCTAGTTATAAAACATTGAATACTTCATACAGCAATCATATAACCAAGAATTAACAATCAAATATAACACGTAGCAAATATTCTCAGATGAGTCACTCTACCCTTTACATTCTTGATCTGTTGGTTTCTTTGCTGAGTAATCATCAGCTAATTATTGGGCTAACTATAGAACACCAAAATACTTACATCTGCTCAGACACAGCCATTAAGGGGGAAAAAAAAAAAAAAGATTTCTCATTTCATACTTGAGTTAAAACGAAAATGTACATAGTGAAGGTTTTCCAGAGATCTCATTATGACTTTGCTTCAGCTATTCCCAATTTTTCGTATAAAATTGTCCTTTATGTTTTCATGAGGACTACACAGCTCTATTAACTAATGCCATACCTTCAGGGTACTCTCCCAGGTCTACATTGTAATACATTTGAGCAGATTTGGGTTCCTCACTTCAATATCTGGAGAATTCCAATAGATCAGGTAACGTTACAAAACCAGAAATAATCCTTCTACAGAATACAGAGTGCAATTTTTTTCATTGCTTTTGCATCCTAGACACATAAAGTGAGCAAGAGGTAATATCAGATGCTACTGTAAGATGTTTACTGTCTTTTAACCAATATGAAAGTCAGCCCAGGGGACAAGACAGAGTTGCCCACCCTACAACACCTTGGGATTCACAATGCACAGTTCATAGCAAGGACCTCTGTATCCAGGAATACTTCATAGAATCAGAGAATCAGCTGGGTTGGAAGAGACCTCCGAGATCATCAAGTCCAACCCTTGATCCAACACCACTGTGATTATCAGATCATGGCACTAAGTGCCACGTCCAGTCTCATCTTAAAAACTTCCAGGAATGGTGAATCCACCACCGCTCTAGGCAGGCCATTGCAATGCCTGATTACTCTCTCTAAAAAATGTCTTCCTAATATCTAACCTGAACCTCCCCTGGCAGAGCTTAAGCCCATGCCCTCTTGTCCCATTGCTGGTTGCCTGGGAGAAGAGCATCCTCCACTACATCAGCAAGCTGTTAAAACCACCACCATATCAACACAGAAATGTATCTCTCCCTGCTGACAGCAGTTCAAATGGCAGAGGTACTTGCCAAAAAAACTGCTGGCTTTTGTTCAAAGAAAACAATACAACATGGACAACAGGCAGTCAAGTCATGATGCAACAGCACCTTTTAAGAGTTGCAGAAAAAAATATAAAGAAAACTAAACTTTTTCTGAGGGATCTCATATTTTTTTTTTAGGGAACTGTAAGAGGAATGCCTACTACTGTTACAGCTACAGGTACTGCTGCTGGTGGATTTTCAGTTTCCAATTATTTGTTATAACACAGCTGAGAGCAATTAGACAGTTTACATATGACTGCTAGGAGCCCAGTGCACATTATGTGGACCATCAGGTCCTGCAGCCTAAACACAATTCTCCATTTAATGGATAAATGAATTTTGCTAAACCACTTCAAATACAGGAATGTTTTCTGAATCTGTGTGCAGGCTGTTAATATATTTCCATGAAGTCTCATTCCAAAGAGATCACAGCGCACTTTGTCAGATCCAATAAAAACTGCACCCTAAAATCATATATCAGTGAATTTGGTACTGTTTTCTACAGCTGCTTGTAAGCTTCTAGACTGACATCCTGTTCGGCAATTTGGTTTTTATTTTACTAAATGATACTTTCTATGATAGTTGTCTGCTTTCCATGAAAAAGGGTTTTTTTCCCTATTTCTCTGCCTAACCTCAACCACCAATGGAAAACACCTTTTTGTTTTTCTCCACCAACTACAGATTCCCTCACTCTTTTTCCACATTAGCATCTCTGTGCTGTGGAAGTACAGAGATCTTGGTCCTAAAGGAAAAGTCGGAGGCTTAAGAAAGGGACAACATAAGGCTACAGGTTCTCTTTCACTGCATCTTACTGCTCAACTGCCAGTGCCATGGAACTTGACTTGTACTTGCAAAAGCCATTATTGAAGACCTGAAATCTCTGCTATGCTGTCTTGTAAGAGGAAGAAAATAATATGGCAGCATACTAATACAACACCCAAATTTTGCTGTATTAGTAAATCATTAATTAATTAATCACTAATTAGGTGATCTCAAAAGAACATCTCCCTTTGTAAAAGGACTGGCCCTTATCTTATGCAAATGTAATAAAAGTCTGTCTAGCTTGGAAGCCAATACAAAGAAATATCTTCAGGACAAACTCCATGGAGCAGAAAAGGAAACTTTACCAATAAAATGTGATTGTTTTCAATATAAACAATATGAAACTCTGTAGCATACAGTGGTTCTGATGTACACCAGCTGAAAGAACCCATTTCGGAACAACGGGTCCATTTATGCACTTGAAACACTTTTCGAAACATCTCAAATTGTCGCTGTGAGCAGGTGTGTGAGTGGGCAGTCTAGTCCTGGGGTGCCCGGCAGAGGGACGCAAATGGGGCCTTGGCAAGGAGCTTACTGCTTCTGCTTGTTGGTGTGGGGGCAATGGCTGAGCCCTGCCAGGTCCCCTCCTGCATCCCCAATGGCTGTGGGGCCCATCCAGGTGCCCAGTGTGGGTGAAGGCACCAGTGGAACACATGAGCAGGTGCTGAGGGACATTTTGCATCCCGGGGCAGGTTCAGCTTAATAGTGTGGGATTCTTGAAGAGGTGAAGGTCTCCTAAAAGCATTCCAGAGGTGCTGTGAGGTGTGAGTCCAGCCTGCCCACTTTGTGCTCTGTCTGTGAGCTTGACTTGCTTTAATCTGGTAAAGAGGATCTGAAAAGGGGTCTAAGCTATCCTTGGCACCCAGTGAAAAGGTTAAGTGTTGGCCCGTGTTGGCCCATGTTGGCCATGGTTCCGAGCCCTCAGTGGTGAGGCCATGCCGGATGAGATGCAGTCAGGAGGCTGGGGGAGGTTTGCTCAGGGAAATCCAAGCAAGCACAGCAATGTGTTACTGAGTGTAGCAACAGAAGCAGAAGAATTGCTAATACTGATGATAACTTGCCTATTCCTTGTAGCCAGAGTAAGGAAGCATTGGTACTTGCTGCTCAGGGAAATGTTTGAGTCACCATTCCTCTAGACGTTTAAAAGACATGTGGATATGGCACTTAGGGATGCAGTTTAGGGGTGGACGTGGCAGTGCTGGGTTATTTGACTCATTGATCATAAGGGTCTTTTCCAAGGTGAATGATTTTATGATTCTGATATTATGAAGACTCTTGATTAATATTCTGCCCTTCACAAATTTCAAGCAGAAGTCTGGCATCTTAACAATCCAAGAAGAAAATACTGCATGGGAAAATAAAAACTCTATTCAAAAGGCCTTCGAGCTTCCTTTCTGTAAGCATGCTCCTGACAGATAAGATACACTGGCTACTCCCTAGAGCACACATTCCAGTTTGGAGACCAGTGTTTAGAGGTCTACTTTCCCCACTGAACAACCAATTTATTGGCAACATAGACCATTATCATCACTTCTTGTAGCCGATGCTACGGTATCAATAGGAATTTATTCTTTCCCACCTTCTAAATTATCTGTGCAACTCTCAGATTAAATTTGAGAAAGAAAACCAGTCTCAAATTAAAAGAACATGGTCAAATAGAAGAGTTTCAATTTACTGCTTCATTGACTAGAATTACTTTTTATTATTACTCCCAATGTAAAAACCTGGTAACACTGATAATTCAGGAGTTTTTCCCTGGGTCAGACTTAGTGAAGAACTCTTAACATATTCTTTGAATGGTCTTGTTTTGATTCAATGAAGAGCACTGAGCTGAAGGTAATAAAGGTACTGGCCTTATTTACTTAATCTGTGTCCAGCAAGATGTGACAGACATCAACATATAATGTCAAACAGTTGAAATTTCTTAAGGTAATTTGCCCAACATAAACCAACAGCAGACGAGCCTTGTCAACAATTTGCTAGTTGCTTAGTACACTCCAACTACCATGTTCTAGACTGCACACTATATATCTGGTTGGCATTAAAGTGCATAATGAAGAACATATTTACATCCTGTATTTTTCAAATTTTAATCACTATTTTGCAGGATTAATGGGCTTACAGTTCATGTCAGGAGCCAAATTTTTCTAATAAAATATGAAGCATTTATCTACTGAAAGGCTGGAAAGAGCAAACTTTGTTTATTGCCAAATCTGAAACAATGCTAGCTAGAGCATGTGTTACTTAATCTCATTCATGCCCATAAGATTTTACATGCTAAGACTAAGCTGAGTAAATAAAATTCAGAAACTTGAAGGAAATCCCATTCTCTTATTTTTATTGAGCATTAGTAAACGCTCGGCTCTGTACTGGAAACAGCCTGTTTTTCCAGCTCACTTCAGCTACATCGAAGGTACCTAAGGCTCCATTAATAATTTATATATGGCTTAAAAACTACTGGGCAAATAAAAAACCAGTCCTACCAGAACCCAGGAAAAGCACTGGATAAGCAAAGAGTCTTCACAAACATATCCAACTGTCATAGCATTTCAGTTGGCACTTGTAAACCAGTGGTGATATTCTCATTCCACTCAAGTCAGCAGAAGATGAGCCATTCATTTCACAGGGCCAGAATTCTCCCTATGCCTTTGCCCTAAGGAACTTACTGAGCAGTTTGTGTAAATAGAAATATCTAAAGTCCAAGCATGAGATTTTGACCATCGTGTTGCTGTTTAGGAAGAAAGACTCTGAAGTACATGGCACTAAAAGAAGAAAATATGTAAATCTAAGCAATAGCTCTTCCAAGTTATAAACATCCAAACAAAACAAAAAATCTGTAGCAGAATGCAAGCAAAACTAGAACACTAGATAACATAATCGAATTTATTTTCAGAAGTGCAGTTTTCACCATTGAAACACTGCTACAAGTCTATGCCAAGAACAAATATGTAGTCCCATTTTCCAGAAAAAAGGTGGATAGAGGAGATGGGCTGAACATAATCATTGCAAAAAACCATAATTCATAAAACTCTTTAAAAAACTCAATACTAAATTTTAAAATACTTCAAAACTTCCTACAAAGCTATCTTCTAAATCAAAACTGAACCATTGAAACCATTTTCAATAGGAAGAGAGTTTTTTTGGAGGTTGGGGGACAAGAAGATAGTACTTCAAATAAATATGGAAGGTTCTGCAATAGGTTTAGATAAAATCCTGGATTTTCAGGCAAGAAAAAAGAGCCTATAGACACTTGGAAAAACAGTGGAGAAAGAATAAATGCTAAACACACTGCCATAGCTCCACATGACTGCAAAATTTAACTAGAAATGAGGAAGTTAGAAGAGCAGAATAGGTGTCTTTAAACTTAGTGGAAAAACACTGGATTGAAGAATTACAACTCTGCAAATATTATGTATCTGAGCTTCAGAAAGATATATGAAAAAAGACAACTCAAACTGACTCTTTGCACACTATACAAACCTACACTTAGCTGCAGGAGATCACCTTAACTCAATCCAACATCACTGCACTTTATATCCTGCATGTACTCGCCATATTCAAAACATCCACAAAATCTTCCGTCATCCTCCCTGTTGTCAACCCCAGGCATCAGAGTTTGAGACTTCAAACAAACATGATGGACCAGACCTAGAAATCTTGAACTAGAACAGATGGAGCATATTTGCTTTTCAGATACATATAGCCTTATCTCCACATCTTGCAGAAATACCATTAAAAATGAAATTAAATGTAGTAGCTTCTGTATTTCAGATACATTTAAATCACAGCATGCTGGGCCTTATCCTGAAAGATGATAATTAATGACTACAGGGCTTTTATGAGAATTCCCTTATAAGATGTTAAAAAAATAAAGGTGTATTGAATTTACTTGTGCACTCTGGGTGTTTAGCATTCAGTACATTTCAAACAGAAATTAAAACTAGTATTTGGCAAAGGGATATTGAGGGGTTTTTCTGTAATATTGAGGAAATGCAAATATAGTTTTAAAAACAGACAGCTCGTAAGTTTCTAAAAAACTAAAAGCCACTTGGCTCACATTACATAGATTATGTTTGCAATATGAGTAAGAGACAGTGGAAGCCCTGAGGAGGTAAAGACAAACATGCTATATGCTTGTTTTATTTTCTTAATACAAGAAATATACTTTTTTTAATTTTGGGAATGACTTAACTTTTTGAAGCTATGTTTTCAGATCAGTTAAATTTAATAAAGTGACCAGCTTAGTAACTAACAGCTGGCTTCTTTGAAACATTTTAGTTTCACAGTCCAGTTCTGAGGTGTCTCAAGCCTCACCATTTTCAAAATCTGAGAATATAATTACCTAATTTTGGAACAAAATAAAACATAATTTGGATTTTTTATGAATATATAAATTGTTCTTCCAACAATTAAGTCGGCCTGCTGCAAATACCTACCTGCACATGAAGAGCTCCACCCTTTGCATCTGAAACTAGATAAAATGTCAGGATAAAACCCCATTTAAATACTTTCAGGCACATATCTAGTAATGAAAACAAGGCAGTAATTTCTGCACCCTGCAGAGAAGTGATGCAGAGTCATATGGGTTTTGCTGTCTCATCTGATAGACATGAGAACACAGAAGGCTTTAATCAGATGGAGCTTTCTAAAGCTCTTACATCATTGCCACAAATGCAATGCTCTGCATGCTGGTGTGCAGTCAGTCAATAGACTTGGAAGCAGGAAACTTACTTATTTGCTTGTTATCCTCCATAATATAATATACATGCCTAGAGATTAGCACTCTCGGAGATCTTAGCCATGCAAATCTCTGATATAATTTAAACTGCACTGTGATAAAACACTACTCTCCACACCAGAGGAAGTGAGGCATAGAAGGAAAAGACAGACTTGCAGTGCCTGCTTAAGCTCTTCAACATTTATTAAAAAACAAACAACCAAACACAAAAAAACACAAACCAGAGCAAATAACTCTTTGTAGACACACATGCGGAACTCTGTTATGGGGTGGTGGGGTAGAAGAATCTGGTTTTAAACATACTGACCAGCTCTGTTGGTAAGAGAACCAGGCACCTTGGATTCAAATTTCATGCTCTCACCACTAAACCACAATCCCTGCAGAGCATTTAAGTAAAGCTGTAAAATGGAACATCAAACAGCAAATGCAAAGCTCTAGGATGTACTTGAATACCATCAAGAGCATTCAACTAATCAGATTTCTTCTTAGCTAAACATGCATAAACAGAAGTGAAATTATTCCACACAGTAGAGTATCATGGGGATCTCTACACGGTTACTACAAGGAGAGAGGAGATAGTGTTTCTGTAACAAACTAAGAATGAATGGCAAAATCAAGAAACAAATAAACATTATAACAAGCAGTGATGAAACACTGGTGGATGAAGTACCATGGCTACTCCACTGGGTCTTCTCCTGGAATTTCCAGTGTCAGCATATGTATTTTTTTTGAAGCTGGCCATGTCTACAGATGGAAACGACATGTGTAGGTGTTTATCAGCTAAAGTGTATACACTGAGCTCCCAGAAAGGTTAAAAGCACCAGAAGGTAGATGACAAAAATACTGACTTTAGTAATTAGAAAAAGCCAGGTACAGCTAGTAAGGAGAAGGAATGTTAAACTGGGATTTTATTTAATTTTTTTTTAAACTTTATTACAGCCAAGACACAGAAGCCAAGTAAATCACTGGACTCTTTCACCCTATGACTGCTGGTAGAGAACTGTGCACAGAAAAACTACAGCAGCTGATCTGGTAGGAACACAAGCCGTAAATGGAGGTCTTCGTTCAGGTCAAGCTTTGGCAAATTCTAATCCTTCTCAGGTGACATTACATGTATTCAACCACATCCAGTTGATCTCTTCAAATATTTTCCTTCCTCTCCTCCTTAAGCCTTCCAGAGTGTATTTAAGTAGCACAGACTAATGTTATTTTACCCAATGAACCTCATGTTACATCAGGCTCAATATGCAGTAGTTTCACTTAGCGGCTGCTTGGAAAGCTATTAAGAAAAAACAGTATGAAACCAAGTCTGTCTTCAAATTCAGGTTTAATAGAGTCACATTTCAACCCTTTTCCAAAAGCTGGAAAAAACCATACCTATTGATGCTACTGCTAATGTTACACTAATTGAAATAAAAGTTGGAAGGAGCAAGACTTTTTCCAGTTGTCTGATGAAAGAATTAAAAGTAATGAAAGAGTTCTCAAATACAGAATTAGCAAAGTGAACTACTTAAAAGAGAGAAGTGCCTGATTTTCAGTTTTTCTAAAGCATCTGACAGAAATATTGCATGAGACAATATCCCAGAGCAAGCACCACTTCAGGAGTATCCACTATAGCTGAGACAGATTGGCACCACCCCCAGATTTACAGTAAAATGAGTGAGATCAGAGTTAGGTCTAGTATCTTTATCACTACATTCACAGTGCACTCTCTGCTATTTGTACATAATTAAGAAGAAAAATGGGGGAACAAGGAATCCATATGATGCAAAATTAGCATGATATAGAACCTTATTTTCATGACTACTTTAAATGGCTCAGATCACCCAGACAAACTCAGCTGTTCATCATTCCTGTGACTTCACCTCTTAGCTTTCATTTCTGCTTTATTTGCACAGAAGTAAGAATATAAGAAAGGGAAGAGGTGAAGCCAGTGCTATTTCATGACTTTGCTAGAATGGGAGTCTTGTTAAGGGAAAGTGACAGAGCTGGGAAGTCCTGTGTCACTGCTAAATACCAGGATGGTCCTCTGGGTTGATTTTAGTACTCCAACAAAGTTAAGGTGATTGCAACTGCACATTATTCAGTCACTTATCCTAAGGATTCCTAAAGGGAATGGACTCTTTGCACTCCACAGCTGGCTATTACTAAAAAAAAGCAGGCACAAGTCAGGTACCTGATACCTTTACAGATCACTTTTCACAGAATGGCTGAGGTTGAAAGGGATTTCTGGAGGTAGAATGGACCATTTGATCCCATTACCATGTTCAAGTCGGGCCATCTAGATGCAGTTGCCCTAGTTGTAGTTGCCTAGATGCCGGACCACATCTGGATGGCTTTTGAGTACCTCCAAGTATCTCCTCAATCTCTCTAGATAAGTGCCAGTCCTCAGTCACCTTCACTTTAAAAAGTGTTTCCTGATGTTCAGAGGTTACCTCCCATGTTTCAGTTTGTGCCCATTGCTTCTCCTCCTGAGCACCACTAAAAAGAGGCTGGTCCTGACATGTTTGCACCTCCCTTCAGCTACACTGTTGAGATCCCCTTTGAGCCTTCTCCAGGTTGAATAGTTCCAGTTCTCTCCACCTTTCCTCACGGGAGAGATGCTCCAGTCCCTCAATCATCTTTGTGGCCCTCCAGTCCCTCAATCATCTTTGTGGCCCTTTCTTGAACTCTTTCCAGTACTTAGAAGCCTAGACATAGACAAAAAATTTCAGGTGTGCCTCACCAGTGCTGACTAAAGGGGAAGAATCACCAGCCGGCATCAATCCTTCTAATGCAACCCAGAACACCATTGGCCTTCCTTGCAGTAAGGCCCTATTGCTACCTTACATTCACCATACCATCCACCATGTTCCAGAGGGCCTTTTCTGCCAAGCTGCTTTCCTGTTGAATGTTCTCCAGAGTAGTGATGTGTCAGGTTGTTCTTTCCCAGGTGCAGGACTTTGCACTTCTTGTTGAACTTTGTCAGGTTTCTCTTGATTTCTCCAGCTTACTGAGGTCCCCCTGGATTGGGGGGTATTTTCCAGAATACTTGATGGCACACAATGCAAATAACAAGACATTTTTAGCAGAAGAACAGACAGTATCCTCCTCTTTTTGTACCCAAAGCTGAGCAAAATTAGACTCCCTCTGACACACAGAAGTCTCTGTATTGGGTTGCTGAGATGGTGCAAGAGACAGATGGAGCATGTGCAGCACAAATACAGGCAGATAACTGAAAAACTGTTGGCTTTCATGCTCAGATACAGATGATGCTGAACTCCAGTCCGAAATGGAGGGAATACTTTTTTTTTTGTGCAGGTACACGCCCTCAACAGAGGTGCTACATAATCCAGTTAACATGGACAAATCTGAGAATCAGAACTGGAGATCAGATACCCAGCTTTGTCCCAAACCATTAATAACAAGGTTAGTCTATGCCTCTTCTTCCTCACCTTCCTGTGTCAGTTTTGCTTACCTGAATCCTTCAAAATAAGTATATAATTTTACTACTCCACATCTGTACAGCATTAGAGATACACACTGCATAGCCTTAAGTGGTCCACAGGTTGTTTTCACATAAATATAAGATTTTACAGATTTACTTCTGTTTCACACCACACATTTTGCATTGAAGCAGTTCATAGTTTTCTGTTTCTACAAGAATCTAGATAAAATGCCAGAAACAAAACAGAGTAAATGTGANGTATTTTTATATGATTCCTCAACTAAAAAAAAAAAAAAAGAAGTTACTTTAAATACTACCCAAAAAAATGTTGGGTATTCTTCTCATTTTATTCCCCAACTACACGTAAAAGCATTTCCTAAAACTCAATTCCCAAAAAACTTTGAAGGCAAAGGGCAGCAGATGAAATTCAGTAAATCCTGAGACTGAATAAAAAGAGTTATGATAAACACCTGTAATTCTGATGTCTCGCTATAGCTAAAAAGAGAAATCATGACCTACTGTTTTCTTAGCATCAGCAAAGACGCTGCACTCCAGCATATTGCAACAGTGCTCTAAGAAATAGAGTGGGAAGCCAGAGCACCTGTCTAAAAGCACGATTTCAATTAGATGCTTGCCTTATTAACATCCAAGCTATAATATTAACATTTCAAACTGGAAAGCTGCTTAGCATTTACATAAATGAGGGATTTATTTCCTATTACCATTGTCACTGATGTACACATGTATCAACCAGAAGTTTTACAAGTGGAAAGAGCAACAATGGAAGCAAACCCTCTGACATCATGAAGGTCCACTCTTACTAGGGATGCAGAATTTCCAACACTGAACCATGTCAGACAGAACCAAACAGGCAATCTATTCATGTAAAATCAGGATTTGTTGAACAACTTAAAGACAAGACAGATGCATGCAGGCCAAGTATATTTTATATGGCCCAGGCAAGGAGCCTAAGTTTAAGAACTGTCCTGTCATCAGCTGTTGCTACAGGGGTAGATCTACAACAGCAAGGGCACACAATTACCCTACTCCAAAATGTGCCTTCCCTCAGATGTCCCTCAGTAAGTCAGCATTCCTTACAAGTGACCACTCAACAAAGTAGGGGAGAGAGGACTGACCATTTTAGAGAGGATGGGAAACCAAATTTAGAGGTAATTCCTGAGAATGCTGTTGATGAAAGTAAAACATATAACTTGATGAAAACAAATAAATAAGAAAACTGAAATGCTCTCTGGTGAGTGAAATCTCAAATCAGAGGCTATTTGGAAGCATTTTGCAATAATTGGCAAAAGCTTTAAGCAAACTAAACCCAAGTAGCTGCTGTGTTGCTGTGCTGTGAACACAATTTAGCACACTTTGGGTGCATCACAGTGATTGTGCCAAGTTATGGTTACTTTTGCTGAGTCAAAACTAAATCCATGACGGTCACATTATTAGCATGCACTGTGTAAAAGGAGATGTAAACCAGGTCTGAACTGACTGTCATGATAGGCCAAAGAACATTTCTGCTATTGGAAGGAAATGTAGGACAGATGTCTGATTTCTGCTCTGGCAGCATTAGTTCGGAGGTTGTCCTCTAAGCAGGGCCAGCCCTACAAGGCCTCACCTTGAAGTACCATTTAAATATAGATAAAGCAAAAGATGATGAAACTAATTCCCTTTCAAGAGAGTCATAGCCACATGCTTGCCAGTGGAATCACTGTGTAAGCTGGCAGATTTATCATAAAACCATATTTTAACTCCCAAAGTTTTTAGTAATCCCAGAAAGAAGTAAGAGTGAATCAGTAACACCTATCTTTACTAAGCATAGTTGCTGTTTCAGTTGTTTCCATCTCACCCAGAAAGTTTCAGTGTGGACTTGATGGGTGTTGTCAGCGCTGTTATACATGTGTGGATTAATCTGTGCATGCACAACAGCCATTTGTCTGATGTGGCGAGTATGGGGTTTTTTTGGTATTCCAAAGGTGGCAACCATACGGCTGAGAAGACCATACATTACTGCAGAGTATATATTTCTGTGGGACATATTTCAGCCAGCATCTCAACTCAAAAAAGAAAATAATGTGTCTGGATCGGGAAGTTAATATTTTATCGCACCACTGCAATTCTCTAACACAAATATACTTGTCCTTTTGCAGTGTAAAAGCAGTACAAGTTTCTTCCAAGATATAAAAAGGCACAAACATTGTCTTCATTGCTGCACATTGTCTACTTGGGAGTCAGTGCTCATGCAACTGGCCAGTGATTAAAAAAACACACCAACCTAAAAGCCAACATCACAAACATTACTTATCTTTCAGGTCCCTTCCTCCATCTCACTACATCTATGTTTGGGTCTGTTTTTCATCAAGATGGAGAAAATCTTGACAATTCTCACAAAAAATATTGACAAAGTTTCTGCAAGGTAAATTTGAGACTCAATTCCTAAACCACATGCTCTTCATGATTTATAGATTTAAATCCTAGAAAAAAAATATTTTTAAAACCAGAAAATTATAGAAGTTTCATAATATTTTGGATCTATGTAAACCATACCTGAGATTTGCTGTTATACTCTTCAAATAATATCACACAATTCCATTGAAAGTGGGAGATTTTTTTGAAACACAATTACAGAACTGCATGCCTCTTCTAAATATTCTACGTGTTACCTGTAATTGTTTACATTTCCCTAGTTAGTCATACAAACATCCCATAAAAACAACACAAAAGGAATGAAAGCAGACAGCATTCCCTCAGAAAAGGACAAAGTCTTACAGATACCTCAAGTACGTGGCTGCACAGAAATTGGTATTTCAAAAAGAAATACATAACTAACTAATTACTGAAACAAAAAGCATGAAGGCTTTTTGCATTTCTCACTAGATCTTAGTGGATGTGATCTTAAAAACTCCCACTGATCACATAATCCAGGTGTCTAAAATCCTAGTAGCATCTTTGCTTTCCCTTAAAAAATTACTCTCTTCCCCACACTACAGTTTTACTGCTTTTCCTATAACCTTTTGCTTTTCATTTTGCCCATTCAAGTACACGAACAAGAGGAAACGTCAGAAAATTTAGTTGCCAATCTTTCACATGCAGCAAAACTTTGCATTTAAGCAACAAGCAATTGCTTCAAAACAGAGTAAGATGAAATTGAGTGTTTAACACTTGAGTGTTTAATTCAAGAGTATTTAGATATACACACAAGGATGAGGCAATGTGATCTGTACACATCCAGAAAATGCTAGCAGCTGCTCCATGGACCACAGTTTGACGAACAAAGGCCAGAGATATGTGTAGCTGTTTGAAATCAAGGTGCTAAGATATAGCAATCCCAAAGACATACAATCAAGGTCTCAAATCCTTGTAGTCACAGATCTACAGAGGAAAGTATCATGACATTCTATCATTTTATAGGAGTTACAGTTGTCATCTCCATTCCACGTCCAGAACAGAATTTCATGTCAAATAAGAATTTCGAAATAGTATTATGTATAAATACCAATTTCTTGCAATTCCTTCTTCCTGCCCCAATCTCCACTGCAGAAACTGCATTGGAAATATGATATTAATTAGAGTATGCCCAAACTCATTCTTTCACCCCGGCCTCTCCTGTGTTTGACACTGTGTTGCACCATTATCTGCCTTATGGGGACATACACGGTAGAGACCACTACCCTGATCCCTTTCAACTTAATTTCTCCTCACAGTTTTGAAACAATATTAGTGAAAATGGACAGGATGGTTCACGTCATCAGAGCTCTCAAACCCTATGAGAGCTCAACAGCCAGATGTAGAGAGAATAAAATGACATAGCTAGAATTCAAGCCAGGCTTACAGATACGCAAAGTTCAACAAGTGTAACACTAAACTCTGATCAGTAAGTGGCCTTTATGTATGAAGCTGGTTGGACAAAGCCTTCATGTAGACTGGAAAAAAGCTCTGCATCTGCCTTATGGTTCTTACAAGCAAGATCCAACTGACACTTCACTTCCTAAAATGTGTTAGTCAGAATCCAAGTATCATAAAGTCATACAAAACATGTTCCATGCTCTACACCAAAAATTACTTGGGAACAGGCTTTAAACCAAACAGTTCTGTCCCAAAAAGTGATAGATTTACTCTTCATGCAAAAAATTACTTTATAGCACTACACTGACACTTACCAAAGCATTACATTAACTAAACAAGTACTACAAAGACAACGAGTACACAAACCATGGCAGCACCTAATTTCAGTGTCTAAAGCAGCCCATGATGAAAGGATCAGCTGTTACATTTGTGCATTATCAACAGGCAACACATATGAACATGCTTTTCACTAAGAAAAAAATTAGCAAATACTTTGAGCCTAGACAAATACAGAAGGTTCTCCAACTGTGCCTGAACAAAACTTTGAGGGGAAAAGACAAGGCATGTCTGAGGAATTTAATTCATTAGAAAATATCTGCAAGTGAATAAGTCTCTAATACAGGAGAAATTAGAACTTTCAGGGGCTGTATCTGTAAAAGTTAAGAACTGCACTAACACATAATTTTAATATCAGTGAGGAGGTTGAATGTTGTGCATCCCTTCTCATTTGGGAGTGAGCTCAGGGGCTAACAGTGAAGATGTGTACACCTGAACTACACTTCAACTATAGATAGAGGTAATCAAGTCATCTTTGTTAGTATTTATTGCATTTGGGATATGCTTTATCTGATCAAAGGCCGGCATCTACTGTAGGACGAGTTAAATTGCACCAACAGCTCGATGGACTGTACCAACTAGCACTACATGAATTATAAAACAGACATTCCTGTTCCAGATAGATTCATGTAGTCACACAAATCCCATCCCTGAGTTTATAACTGATGATGCATTTTTGGAAAGGATGCTATGGTCAGCTATAAGCTTTCAAGTTTGATGTATAGTGCACTGGGAAATGTTTTCAGCCTGTGATGGTCTGCAGGTTTGACTAGGCAGTCCGTCTACTCTCCAGTTAGCTAAAGTTTTTGGTATTAAAAAATAGCTAGATAATCAGAAATGGAATGCAGGTGTCTGTTTCAGCGGTGAATCCTGCTCTTGGTGTTTTGAGCATTTCTTCTGCAAATCTTCACAGCTCACTTGAACATTGCTTTATCCTCAATAATGCTCCATCATTAGGTAGTCCAGTATTCACTCACTCAGACAAAAGTTTTGACTTCTGGCAGTTTAAGAAATGTCCTCATACACACCCAATAGTAAGGTAGAAGTAGCCAAAAGTTTAAAAGTTTTGACTTTTCAATGGTTACAGTGTTCAGATATTCCTACTGCTGTAGTAATGACATATGTATTAAGAATGTTTAACAATTAACTACCTTAAGGGTCTGAGGAACATAAGCTTCCCTCCAAAGCTTTTCTACTGATCACAGGTACCTGGAAAATCACCTCTTTAAGTGCTAACATGTCTCAGTTCTTTCACAAGTTCTATTACAAGCATTTAATGTAACACCTGAGGAAAAAACATCTCAAAGTACAGCTTCCACATGTAAAATATGTTTCAACCTCAAAGAGAGGAGGATAGACTGGCTGAAATATTTGGATACTGTTGGACAGCTAAAAGATATTCTTTGTAATACAAATTTTTTGGGGGGAGATAAATTACTTTTTAGGAGCTAGTACAGTCCTTGTAAAAGTAAATGTGATCTTTATTTCAGTCAAGTATTTCCAACACAGGTTCTTTTCCCCTAATGCTCAAATCATCTATCTTTGCCAAAGCCTGACCAGAAAATCCAGCTGAGACAGGCTCCAAGGCTATCCTAAGCTCAGGTAAGTAACTTGTTAGGGAAGCTAAATCACAACCCCCAATACCCAAGCAGGTTTTATTTTCAGTTGAAAATCCATGTAACAGCTTCCTATATTAATAGGTTTGTGATCAAGATTCCCATCTCACATTAAGACAATAAAGATTTAATTGACATAATTTTGATAGCAGTAACTGAGCACTCCCATGTATCTATATTCTCCTATAAACACTGTATACACAGCTATACTGAGATCTAAGAAACACTTCAGACATTTCCTTCCCCAGGTACTTCTCCTGTTTCCCGCTGCAGCTATTTTGCCATCACCACTGTCACTTAGAATTCAGTCATTGCCACAGATATTACCCCTTTATGTATCTCCAGTATAGAGCGTGAGCATCCAGGACATGAGCATTCACCTTAGGCCTTATGACACTCCATGAATATGAACTAAATAAAATTACAAGTATTTGACAGCCACATGTTTTGAGTTCTTAGATACAGGCAACTTCCAGTTCCCAAATATCAATGTGTCTCATTAACATTCCTCATTATTCCAACATTGGTCTCACCAACTCCAGAGAGCCTCTTGTATTACTCTTGAGTCTTCTTATCAATACAGGCACTGCTGTTATGCTGACTTTTGTTCCTCTTGGGGAATTTTGTTAACATCTATTTTTTGATGTCTGTTTACAATGATCCCTATATTCTCTTCTGTCAATGCTTTAGCAGAATACTACCAGTCCTCACAGGAAGCCCCCAGCAGTCTTGATTTCTATGTACCTCCAATTTTGATACGTGGCTCTCAACAGAAAAGTTGTTTTTATTATGTCTCAAAAACAAGGGGAAAACTGCTAGTCTTGAATGCAGCCTGTGACATTCAGTGAAATGCTAAGACATGAAGTTGCCCATCTTATACCAACTGCTAAAGAGAAAACTGAAGAAGAGAAAAAAACTTTAATTGTATTGAACAAGCAAGTAGGTATCCAAGAGAAACAAAAAAATCAAGTTGTACAATTCAACAAGAACGGGAAAGATTAGGTTAAACTAGCTGTGAGATTACACCACTGACCTTTAAGCTAGGTGGCCTTAAATAGGTTTTAAAATATCTTCTTCAGGAAAGGCAAAGATCATAATTACCTGCTCAGGGAAGAGACTTCCAGAGGGAGAATCTGCTCTGTGTTTTAAGGAAAGTAAGGTTCTGCTCTGGGCAACTAGGCAAAGCCAAACTCTAATGAGCTGCAAAAGTAACTAAGAGCACCAGTGGAGTTAGAAGAACCTGTTCATTATTATGTATTTGTCCAAAAAAAAAAATTTAATTAAATAACATTGACTAACAAAATATAATCCAATGCCAGATAGGAAACACATTCTAAAGCCTAATTTTTCATTCTGCTTCTACGGCAATGCTGCAAGCCTTGGTTTGGGGAAAGGTTGCAAGCAGGAGGGGAATGAAGAATTCTGGGAACATCCCCCCAAATTTATGAAACTCCTCTTTACTAGCGTATTCTACCCCAGCTACAAATCCACACAAGCACCAATACATATATACTTAGAGTTTAATGTACATTTAGCTGCTTTAAAAAAATCAGCTATGCATGATATTTGTCCATAATTCCAGACTGAATGCAATTGATTCCTACCACACAGGAGACTTGATCTATGCCAAAAATTGTATTTCATTAAGAAAACGATATTATGGAGCATCTGAGATCATGTAACAGACAAAAGAGAATGCCAGAGAAATTTAAACTGCCAGTACCCCACAGTGACTGCCTGATTATTTGCAGATGGGATATGGAAAAATTGTGAAATTATTGGAATTTTGGGTCCTGTACGAAAGCATTACTTCAGACTGCATATGTCATGGCAAATGTCTATTATAATTTGAATACATTCTTAGATTTTGCTTTCAGTGCTTAGAACTGGCTATGCTTACTTCTTCAGACTTATTAACTGGAAAAGACTGCATTCTTCAAAGCTCAGAACAAAACCCTTAGGTGATAGCACAAAACAGTGCCAGTAAGTCAACTGTCAATACTGGTGGTATTTATCCAATAATTAAACTAAAAACTAATTTAAATCAATCTCCTTTGGAAAAGCCAACTGTTCAACAAGTACAACAATTGGTCTAAGATCAATCAGTGAACATGAGATCAATTAAAACCAGCTTAAGTTTTTGTAGAAGGACAATTCACACAACTCGAGTTAGATGTCTATTCATTTCAGTACTCCCACAATGCAGTCCTTAAGCTCTGTTGTAAAGCAGAAATACCACTATCACCCTCCCCTGTCTAGCCAGCACTCTAAGTAGTTCCACATTTAATTAAAGACACAGTATACCCTTTGTTAGCGCAGATAGTCCGGTCACTTTAAAGGACTACTATCGTTTTAGCCACACACACAAATTAAATTCTGGAAACCATCTGTTGAAAACCCATCACAACTAAATTGCCTTACAATTTTATTTGTCCCTACTCTGAAGGTGATATATGTAGGAAAGTGCAAACTTATTTTCTTCTCACAGTTTTATTACTATCTGTACCAGTTTAACACTGGAGATGTTAAGTCACTCCCCTTCCAAATAATACAGCTAAAAGTGCAATTCTTTCAGAAATACGGATTTCTCAGTGGCTTGAGCCACCTGATTTTCAGCAAACTTTAGAAATGGGTAGGGAACGCATGGCCGAGAAAATAACAGGAAAAGGGACAACAAAATAATTCAGAATATGTGATTAATAAAACCATTTTATAATAAGGTGAACCGGCCCATCGGTCCAAAGGAAAAAAAAAGGTGGAGGAAGTTGATAAGCCAAGAAAGAGACGAAGCCGCGGCCAGGCTGCCCGTCGGGAAGCGCTGCAGTAACTTCTCCGTCCACACGGGAGCTGTACTGGCACATCGCACCGGTCCGGCCGCTGAGCCCGGCACGCCGTCACCAGCGCCTTGGGGAGACTCATCAAGCGCCAGCGCACCGTTTACCTCTTTTCCTCAGAGGCATCTCCGCGTTTCCAGCAGAGTTGCGGCACAGAACGCCCCTGGGCGATAGGGAAGGTGCTGTTCGCTCCCCCGCCGGCCGAGCCCCGCGGGAGCGGCGCGACGGTGTCGGAGGATGGGAGGAAGGGGAGAAGGCGCCTTTCTGCCTCAGAACCGCTCTAGGGATGGTCCACGGAAAACAGCCTCCAAGTCCGTCCCGTGGACACGCCTGAACTGCGCGGGCTAACAGCGAGCCCCCGACCGCTGCGAGCTGCTGGACGAGGAGCGACGGCGGCATCAGCGACAGCCC
Source organism: Grallaria varia (assembly GCA_013396735.1). Classification (NCBI taxonomy): domain Eukaryota; kingdom Metazoa; phylum Chordata; class Aves; order Passeriformes; family Formicariidae; genus Grallaria; species Grallaria varia. The sequence goes on along the minus strand of VWZG01004796.1, from coordinate 78,884 downwards.
CTGCTCGCTGCGGCCCCTCCTGCGGCGGGAGCTCCCGGCGAGACCCCGGCCCCGGCGGGGAGGACACGCCGCCGGGGCGGGGGCCGCGGGGGGCCTGCGCCCACCGCTCGACGTCCCCGGCAGCCCCACGCTTGGGCCGGTCCTTTCCCATCGGAGCTCACGCCGCTCCTCCCGCTCCCGGCCCGACCTCCGCAGCAGGAGGGCGGCGGGCAGCCCCGCCGAGGGGTCGCCACGCCGGCACGGCCCCGCGCCCCCCGCTCGGCCCCGCTGCCGCCGCAGGGGCCGGCCCGGGATGCGCCTCACCTGCCGGGGAGCGGCCCTGCCCCGCGGGGAGGGAGGGACGGGCGCGCAGCCCCACGGCAGTGCCCGCCCGCCCCGCAGCACTCCCGCCGCTGCTCCGGCTGAGCCGGCGGCGCCACTCACTCACCTCTCTTGCTGCGTCTCCAGCGGCCGGGCTGGCAGTGGCCGTAATCCATACAGTTCAGGATGATCAGGGCAAAGGAGAAGAGGCGAAACTGCATCCTGAGCCGCTGGGGTGGGCAGCCTCCTCCGGCGGCGGCGAGGGGCGGCGAGGCCGGCGGCGTGCGGGAGGCGAGGAGGGACCGCCGGAGGGTCGCGGGGCAGCGGCTGCCGCGGGGGGACCGCAGGAGTTTACCCGCCTCTTGCCGCCCTTCTCGGGCACTGTGAACTCACCGCCGCCTCCAGCATCTCCTCTGTGCTGCAGGGAGAGAGAAGGGAAAGGCTTGGCCCCGGGGCTCTCCTGGTCCTGCCCCGGCTCTCCCCAAAAACAAACAGAGCAAAATCACAGCCCAGGTCGGGGCAGGAGCGGGGCCGCAGCGCGGAGTCAGGGCGAGCCCCAGCTGTGCCCCGCGCCCCGGGACGGGCTGTCAGCCGGGGGACAGCGCTATTTATGCTGGCGCGGGGCTCCCCGCCCACACAAGCTCAGGTCGCGGGCACGGCGGGGCGAA
>VWZG01004796.1:56422-77881 GCA_013396735.1 Grallaria varia | reverse complement strand
CGCCTCCGCCGGCCCCTTTCAGGCGGCGGGGCCGTGCGGGCTCCGCGGGGATGCGCGGCGATGCGCGGGGCCGCGGTCCGTGGGTGGTGCCGCGGCCCCGGCTCTCCCGCCGCTCACAGCAAGCGCCGCCCCCGCCAGCCCCGGCCGGCCCGAGAGCCGCTGGTGCTTTTGCCGGGCGGCGCTTCCTCGGCGGGCTTCTCCGTCTCCCCCCAAAGCCTCCTCGTCCTTTCTCTGCTCTGCTTACAGCTTTGGAAAAGCTAGTCCTCCGCACTTCTCTCCCTCCTCTTTCTTTCTTTCTTTTTTTTTTCCCTCTTTTTCTACTCCTTTTCTTTGCTTTTCGTCCCGCGGTGTTTATTTCTTTCAAACCCCAGTTGTGAGACCTCGACCCATTTATTTTTCCCACCTTTCCTTCTGGCTTCCTAAAGTCTGATCTCACATGTTCCAAAGCCTCTTCTTTGAAACATCATTTTCATTGTCCTGGCAGGATGGCTCTAAAAGTCCTAAAGTGCGACTTCAGTAAGTGATTTGTAGTGGTTTCTAGCCACATCTCTACTCGTCAAAGGCACTGAAGAGCTAGTGAAACGGGAACCCAAACAGTACAGGTGAGGAAGGCTGAAACAAGGGAGAAGCCAAGGGGTTCCCAGTGAATTCAGCTTTGATGCAGTGCCTGTTAACTCCTCACGGCATCCCGCTACACTGACACCACAGTGCCATTTATTTCTCTGCTCCACAGACACAGTCAGTTCCCCAGCCCTGCAGGTATCGACAGACAGACTGTGACTCCTCGCTGGCGGTGCTGGACCAGTTGTGCCTGACCTAATGAGCCCCACAGGACCTGAGGCGCTGTGGAGCAGGTGCAAAAGCTGGGAGATAGCGTGGGTCTGGCACAGCTGGCGCAAAGCCAGGTCTCATAAACCCAGCTGGATCCACGCAGGGTCTGTGCTGGATGTTTCTGCTCCTCCCTCCCTCCCCACCACCCCCCCCAATAATTCTGGTGCTGAAATACCTGAGCTGCCTCGGGATGGAGCCAGTTCGGTTCTCACAAAAGCAGATGTACTCTTTCCACAGCAGAGCTGGCCCTAGAAAGTGCAGAATAATATTCATGTGGCACTGTGCCTGAGCTAATATATCGTGTTAGACCCAAGCTGGCTTTTCATCCATGGCCTGAATAATCTAACCACAGATAAAGGAAGTCGGACTGTATGGTGTTTACCATACCCTCCTGAGACCTCAGAATTTCTGACTCTATTTATCAGTATAATATTCCTCTGAAGCAGAGAACCATCAGTCTCTTCAGTATCCAGACTGAAGACTGAGTTACAAAGAGGGTAAATAACTTGCCTGAAATCAAAAGGGGTGTAAGAGACAGTGTCAAAACTGGATCCTGAGTTTCCCAAGCTCTCAGATATTTCTGTAGCCCCTGGGCTGCCCTTCTTTACACTTACCTACTGTATAGTAGTAGTACTACACTAGGTTAATCATTAGTATCAAATGTAAAGATTTTTTTAAAGTCACGTTATGGTAGTGATTGAGTGCACCCTGAGCAAATTTGCAGGTGACACCAAGCTGAGTGGTGCAGTTGACAGGTCTGAAGGATGGGATGCCACCCAGGGGAACCAGGACAAGCTTAAGGAGTGGGCCCATGGAAATCTCATAAGGTTTAACAAGACCACGTGCAAGGTCCCGGACTTGGTTCAGTGCAATCCCCACTATCAATACAGGCTGGGGATGAACAGATGGGGAGCAGCCTTGCCAAGAAGGACTTGGGGGTGCTGGTGGATGAGACGCTGGACATGAACTGGCAATTTGCATTGCAGCTGAGGGAGTGAATTGTATCCTGAGTTGCATAACAAGTAGCATGGGTAGCAGATTGAGGGAAGTGATTCTGCCCCTCTGCTCCACTCTGATGAGACCCCACCTGGAGTGCTGCATCCAGCTATGAGTTCCCCAGCATAGGAAGGATATTGGAATGAGTCCAGAGGAAGCCACCAACATTATTAGAGAGTGACAGGACAAGGGGGAATGGCTTCAAACTGAGAGTAGTTCTAGATTACATACTAAGAAGAAATTGTTTACTCTGATGGTGGTGAGCCACTGGCATATATTGCCCAAAGAAACTTCCAGGGAAGTTTTTCCTCCCCTGGAAGTGTTCAAGGCCAGGTTTGATGGGGCTTTGAGCAACCTGGTCTAGTGGAAGGTGTCTCTGCCCATAGCAGGGGGACTGGAACTAGAAAAGTTTATGGTCCCTTCCAACCCAAACCATTCAACGATTCAATGATTCTATGATATAAGAGTATTTTATGATGAAAATTCTTTATTTAGTATAATTTTCATTATGGGGTTACAGTGTATGAGATCCCACCGTGCTATGCAGAGTGCCTGTACCTTTCAGTGTTGTCATAATCTAAGAATTACAGAGATGTGACCTGTCAACTAATTAACCCAGACTGGGTCAGTCAAGGTCAGCCCAGCTCAGTGTTAGTGGTATCCAAGTGGATTTGGAGTGGATGCTAAGGGGAAGAGTGCCAAAAATAAGGCATGTATATACATGGCTTGTGGACTTTATTTTCCCCAATGTACTTACACAGTGAAACTTTCCAATAAAACTTATTGCAACAGAGGCCATAATTTATTTTAGTGAAGGATGTTTACTGGCAACTGGAGCTCTCCGAGATGTGTAGTCCCCATATCCACTCTAACTTCATGTGACAGGTTGTGTGCCCCAGACAGCTGAAACTGAGACTTTTCTGCACAAGCAGTATCTTTACAGTACATGCTTGCAGTTTTCTGATGCAGAAATAAGTACACTACCGTCCTAGAGATCCTTCCAGGCTGAGAGGCAAGGAAGAGACAGATTAGACTAGAAGTGAAAAATCAAAAAAAAGGTGTTAGCTACACCTTTGTGAGGACTCCAGAAACTGATGTCCTTTAGTTTCAAGTCTACAAACCCATAGTTGTGGGGTTTGACGCTACAACAGTTACCTGGAGGTGAGTCTTGGTGTCCTTTGTGCAAACAGTGGTATCAGGACCTCCCAACTAACACAACTTCATTTCTGGATGTGTCTGAAACACATACAATCATAAATGAACTTTCTGAAAGGTGTCCTGCTGACACTGACAATGGCTGAGGTCTCTCAAAGTGTAGTACTAGGTTTCAGGGGAAACAGGTCTCAGACATCTCCCTGGTTTTTAAGGAAACATAGCCGGTTCCCTTCTTCAGCCTAGGCTCCTTAGAAGGTCTCCCAGACCTGGAAAATAAATATGAGGAAAGTATCTCCAAGTGAAATTCCTAGACTTTGTGAGCAGGAGTAAGCCTGAGAACTGAGTTTTCCCTGTATGCAGTGGGGTAGGCCATAGCCCTGGTGGGAGCCAGCTCTGTGGAGGGAGCCTGTAGTCGATGCTGGTCGGGATTCAACACCCAGTGTGAGACAGGCATGTCTCATTTGAGACACCCACAAGCATCTTACACAATATCTGGCAGCACTAGCCATGGGCTAGCATCCTATTATACACTATAAGTACAGGACATAGCTGCTTTGTCAGGACTGCTTGATGTGAGTTACATCAAGAGACAGCTGACAGGAATATCTGCAGGCAGTGAGATACTGTTGGACGGTAACAGGCAGGTGGCTGATCTGGAGCAGTGTTTTCAAGACTTTGATAGGAAAAATAGCTATGATGTCCAACAAGGATTATACGTAATTACACTTTTTAAAAATATTTACCAAGAGCTATTTGTAACCATGCTGGGCTGTTAAGGAGAAAGTATGAAAGCACTTGAATGAATAATCCAGAATATAAGTGATGGAGACCTGCATCCTGGATCAAATGATGATTGGAAGTAAACCCTCAGTAAGGCATCAGATATGATAGGCAAGAAATGCTTTCAAAGAGAAGACAAACAGCTTGTGCTTCCTGTTTTGGGGAGCAATCGTGGAAGCATGCAAGACAAAAAGCATTACAGTCAAAGTTACTGGCCAAGAACACAATGCTAGATAGATAACAGGCAAAATTGGATTTAATTCACAAAATGCAATCTTGCAAAAAGCAAGATATTTGGCAATAAGAATATGGATCATGGTTTTGACACTATGATGGATGGAAAATTCATGTTTTAAAATAGGCTGCATGGAAGGAGTCTTCTTTCTAGATACTGACTAGATGGAGTTTGGTTGTCAAAGTCCCTTCTAAGTCTCAAATGATTAGTTACCAATACAGAAATAATATCTGAATTTGTGTTCTCAGAGAAGGCTACACAAAGATAGAGGGTAGAAGGAGAAAAGAAGATATATATTGAAGAGTCAGCTCCTGTCAGAGAGCTGGATGGCATTTGAAGTTCACCAGAGTACCCCTGTTGGGTACGCTTCTAAAGGAATGATAACAACAAACAAAGGCTGAGGAGAACAAGAAAAACATGGAGCTAATGGAGGGCTAGAACTCAAGCATGTAGCTAGCTATTTATGGTGGTCGGTAAATCAATAAAGATTAAGGTAACTTTGAGATGTAATTAAAAAAAAGTTATTAAAAATGTTGTGAAGAGTGATGTCAGTGGCTTAAAAGCCAAATCAGAGTCTGCAGAGCCCAGAACATGTTTACAGTAAGAGGGGAAAAAGTCAGGGACCCCGAGAGATTAAAAAGCAGAGGGAAGGAAAACTACTGGGATAGGTTCTTTGGTATGTGGTAGACCTTTGTGCCTGCAGCCCCACTGAAATCAAGATGGGGGGCTGACTGTAGGTGTGACACTCTGTGTGTGCTGTGGCACTAACGAACACTGCACTGATCTGAGAGTGGCTTTGTCAAAGTGAGAAACTGGGAAAATTGTCTGAGCAAAAGTATGTTAAATTAACATAGTCATAGAAAGAATGCTTTAGTCAAGGCCCAAGGAGGTGATGTGGCAATGATTGAAAGACCAGGTGATGAGAGTCTGGGCAACAGCTTTAGCCATGGGGATATCAAGGCACAGGTATATTTTACATAGATTATTCAAAACTCTCAGCAGCAAAATTAATACATTTGAAAAGTGCTGAGATGATTCATTACACCCTGTGCAGAAATGACATTATTTTATAGAACTACATTTCAGTTCATAGAAAATTCAGTTTTATGTGTTTTCCTCCAGAGTTTTCACTGTGCTGTAAAAGATCTTACCTTCTACATTTCAACTGTATTAAAGCCAAAGTACTGCTGCTTTTGCAATATAAAGTAAATGTAATTGAATCTTTTTATTCCTTATTGGACTCCATAGGATGTGATCTCTAAGTATCCTAACTTCATCACATTGCAGAGAGAGATCTCAAAATGAAAAATAACAAGCTTTATTTTAAAAGAAATTCCTTCAGATTCCTATAGCTGTGCAAATCATCACTACACTAAAGTCATAATCAGAACAAAGTCTCAGCAATAATATGTATGCCTTTGCAGCCTTACACTGTAGTAGAAGAGACGTATCTTTATCTTCAGTGAAAGAAATGAGTGATCTTGACAAGCCTTACAAGTAAACTTCAAAAAGAAATATATTTTATATGCAACCCAGCTTACCACTCTTTATTTCTAAGTAAATTTCTACCTTCTTTAAATTCATAAAATATACTTAATTCATTAGTACTTCAGACTGTCTTCTAAAATAACAAATTACATTAATAGAATATTGTGCCCAGTTTGGAGTATCCCAAAACCAGAGCAAGACCACTGGAGAACCACAATGTTTGGAGTCTGGAGCATTAGCCCTGAGAGGGAAGGCTGAAGGAGCTGGACTTGTTCACCCTGATGAAGAGGGGATTTTGAGGAGAGAAAAGAGTTTCTTTCCATACCTATGAGGAGGTTACTGAGCAGGAAGTGCCAGGATCCTTGTGGAGGTGCTGGACAGAAGAACAGGAGACAGTGGTCAGGTACTGAAACAGGAGAGGTTTGTGATGAGTATAATAGAAAATAATGTTTCTTCTGAGGATGAATGCGCACTGGAAGAAGTTTGCCCAGAGAAGTTGTGGACCTGCCTTCTTTGGACAGGGCCCTGAGCATCCTGGTCTGGCCTCTGCTGATTCTGGTTTCTTTTAGCAAGAGTCTGCACTCTGGACCTCCCAAGGTCCCCGCCAATCTTCATGATCTGGCAATCCTACAAAACCCATGAGCTCCCAAAACAGAGTGAGAAGACTGTCCTGCACACCTCCAGACACCCATGTAGCTTCCTTTCAAACCCAGAGGAGATCAAAAGATTGTCTTCCTTCTGACTATTCTCCCTCTCTGAAACATGATCAAACTCCTCAGTTTTTTACCTCCTTGTGCAGACTTTGCTCATGCAACACTTCCAACAGTATCCATGAGCACTTTGCCTGAAGAAGAACAAATTCATCAATTCATTAAAGCTGTATGTTTTCATTCAGGGCTCAGAGAAGGAAACGGAAAGTAGTAACATCTCTCAAGTTTAATTTTCAATACTTTCTGTAGAAAAAAAGAAAAAAAAAACACAGAAGAACTAAGAAGAAAAATATGCTCTAAATCATGTGTATCCTCCTATCCCAATTTGGACTGGCACAAGACAACCAGTTCCTGCCTGCAAGCTGTGGACGCCATATTTCTCTTGGAGAGTGCAAGAGTCAGTTTGCTCATGTGTGGATATCCCATTCTGAAGGTGAGAGTTCAAATTCCAGCTTGGCAGCTGGAATCTACTTCTTTTGGAGTATGGTGATTTTAGTTTGCTGGCATATAGATCAGAAAATTACTAAAAAAATAAGTTATACCAAGCCAGTTCAGGCTTTCTGTTTTGCGACACTTTTTATGGCACTCTAACTATAGAGTAGAAGTTTGTGACATGGATATGTGGATTTAAATGTGCTCTAGTATGGCCTCAGCAAAATGGCTTCACAAGGGCCTGTGGAATGCAAAGGTGAAATGCGAAGTGGCTTTTGCATAGTTTTTTTACAAAGATTTTACATCGTTTGCCCTAAGCTTTATGCAATCTCTGCTTTATCTCTCATACACACACAGACCCACCCACACAAGATCATAGAGTAACTGTGTTTGGGAGGGACCTGGAAGATCGTCTGTCTAACCTCTTGCTCAAAGTGCAGCCAACTCCAAAGTTAGGTCAGGTTCCTGAGAGCCTTGTCCAGCTGAGGTTTGAAAATGTTCAAGATAGAAGATTTCACAGGCTCTCTGGGTGACCTCTTCCAGTTTTTGTCCACCCTCAGGGTGGCAATAATTTCCATATATCCAAAGAAAACTTTCCTCATTGCAAGCTGCGATCATTGCCCCTCGGCTTTTGTCTGTGCACCCCATCTTCTTATAAGCTCTCTTTTATACCTGAATATATATATATTTATATGTTTGGTCTTAGATATATATTTATATATTTAATTAAATATATATTAAATAAATACATAAAAATATATTGCTAACATAGTCTGTTTTAAATGTATGTTTACCATTTATTTCTACTTTGCTTTTCCACTGTGTCCTTATCACCTACACATTGAATAGAGAAAATATTTGATCTTTTTAAAAATTATCTCCTTGAAATTAACCCTATCACTTTGAAACATCTGCTTTGTTTTCTCAGTGTTTCTGTTGATTGCAGAAGGAAAGGGGAGAAGAGATGATTGGTTACCTGTAAACACAGAACTGTTACCACCATGAGCCCAGAAAATCAAAAGTGGCTCTCAGAATGATTGCTCACTAAGAGGAAAGTGATATGATGGAAACTTTAAATTGGAATGTCAGAATTTGCAGATTATTTTCTTATAACAGAAGCATTGTTCAGCATAGACATATGTTGTATTCAACATCTCATCTTAATAAACTTCTAATTTAGTAACTGGCTTTGGAGATGTCTTCCAAGTACAATTTAGAGACCTTTACTACTTAATGCTAATAAAGGCTAAGTGTTAAATGTTGTGATGTTAAGTGCATGTTTTCTCCAGCATATCTGTTTAGCAATAAAGTGATTGCAATATTTGTTGGAATATACAAGAAGTATCCCTGCCAAATGATAATAAAGAAGGGAGTTTGAAAAGAATTTTGTACAGTTAAGAATTCTTAGATAAAATCCTGATAATTTGTGTAGTTAATCTACACTAAGTTTCAGAAGTAAAATTGTCTCCATTAATATAAAAACATATGTTCAAGACACTTCTATAATCTGCAGAATATTATACTTCTCCACTGTCACATCATTGATTACCCTTTTTCTTATATATCTAACAAACAAAGTTCAGGAAAATTAATTAAAAGGGAACTCTTGAGCATTCTCTCTGAAACACTGTCATCTCCTTTAGCCCAGCTCATAGGAGAGCCTGGATCTGTCAGTGATCCTCCACCAAAGGAGCAGTAGATAGTGACAGCAATAGGAAAGGTCTGCACGAGCTCACTGCACTTGGGATAGCAGCCCCTGACATGTTCTCATGACAAATATCTAAGCACAGAAATTAAGTTTTTCAGTGAAAGGGCAACAAAGAGCTTACATTCAGTTTTGTCTGAGGAATTGTACACATGTAACTGAGGACATATTTTCAGAACTTAAGAGCCACAAAATATAGCTTTTTAAAAATTAAAAGTGCATAAACCGCAGTAGAATATTGTTTCATTTGGGCTCCATACACTGCCATTTATGATAGGAGCTGAATGCCAGTTTTCACTTCATTCCAAGTTTTGGAAAGGTGTATCATACCTTTCTTCTGGAACAAAAATTTGACACATTTCTTTCCTTATAGTAAAATAGAGCTAAACCATAAGGGGAAAAAAGTGCAAATTTAAGGTCATCATTCTTCAGAGCAAAATTAGATTAGAAAATAGGGCAGAGAAACTGAGATGTCTGCCATTTCAACAGTACCCGAGGGGCTGAGAAGTGGACTGCTGGAGCCAAAAACATGAACCACAGTACATAAGTAGTTGTAGTCTTTAACCATGCCTATCTTCTGATGATCAGCAGAAAGCCCATAAATCATGCTCCTTAGGGACTGAAAAGCTTAAACAAGTATTAAAGGACTCAGCCATGGACTGGCAGTCTAATACATATGATAATCTAGAAGATTTAATTTCTACTTTCTATTTAGCCTTTTTTTTTTCTTGCCACTGAGCCCTTTAAAGCAGAAGAGTATGTGAGGCCATGCCAAATGCAGATATTCCACTTTCCTTTCCCTGAACACAACACTGAAGTTTTTATCATCACTTTAAGGGATATTTTCAGATCAGTTGGACCTCAGTGATGATTATCATTATTTCATGTCATCTTCTCTCCTTGGGGAAAATACTAAGCTTGGAATTTCTTTAGCCAGCATGACAATTAACAAAGGAAATATTACAAATCACATGGCTCAGTCTAAAAACAACTACTGATCATCTGCAATGCCCTCATGACACTCCCAAACCTTCCTTCACCCCAGTGCTGGTTTGGCCCACAGCTGGCAGCTGAATATTTTCTGACTGATAGCTGACTTGGTGAATACAACTAATAATATTGCTCGGCCCAGGTCCACTCCTCACTGTTTAGTACTTCTGGGAAACAGCATCTTGCACAGTAAGAAATTATTGCCTTAGCAAAATCCACATTTTATCTGCCCCTCATGAGGTATGCAGAGGGGTGTGGCTCGGACAATTTCAGGCAAGGGACCTTCAAAAAGGAATTCATCTTGTGCTACTGCTGCCCCCTTAGCAAAGAGTCACCTTCAAAACTTTTTAACTATTAGGAAAAGATATCTCATATCTTATCCCTTATACATATACATGGGATAAAGACTTGGGGTTAAATCCCTGAAAAAACTTAACGATTAAACAAGTAGAACATATTTGAATATATGCAACTAAATTTCACCTGATTTACTGCACCTAAATACAAAACGGAAGTAATAGTAATAAAATCCTATCTTGGTTTGCTCCTCAGATGGAGGCATTGAACTCTCTGGCACCATTTAACTTCATTTCAAAGATCCTGAAGGAACAGAGTTTTGCTTCTATCTCAAGTCAGCAAATGTGGAAGGCTCTCACCCTCTCTGGCAGACATATTCTCAAACTTTAAATGCAGAACAAGCATGAAATGTGTATCACTATTTTCTGTCTATGCCCCTAGCTCTGCCAGTGTGGTTTATCAGACACATTTGGAAAAAATCTCTGGAAATGGACTGGTTGCAAAACACAGCTGTGGTGAATTCTTTGTTAGGCCAGTGACAGTATCCTCACACTACACAACTGACTATTTCCCCTCTGTTTGCTTCACGATACCAAAACCTACACCTCTGAAGGTGTCCTAAGTAATTAGAAGGGGAAGGCAGGGTGAGGAGGAGGTGACTTAAACCATCCCAAGAAATCAGGATTTTTAGATTAGAGAGATGCAGGAGAAGGGAGTCCACAGTCCAGGAAAGGCCCATGCATGGCTTCCTGGTTTCTGGCCCCCAAAAGATGTATGTATATGTTCATCACTTAATGCATAAAACGTTACATATGTCAAGCTACCACTCTGGAATGGGGGGCTGAAAGCGCAGACCTATACATTGCCTTTGGAGGAATCAGCCCACAACACAGTCTGTCTGCAAACAATATCCATGAAGTTGCTATGAGTGAAGGCAGCAATGCACCTCTTGCTGGTTTCCAGTTAGGGAAACACATGGCTACGAGCACCTGGGGAGCAGGAGATGTGCATGTGAACGTACACTGAGGCTGAGGATGGGTTTGCACACCAGCTGAGTGAGTCACCTTGTAAATTACAGCACAGAAGAGAAATATGAACTTCCCAGGCTTCTTTTAAAACAAACAGTGGACTTGGATCTGTTCTTTGACAGAATGGCTACCGGTAAGCACATGGTGACAATATTTCTCAAACCCTTCGCTGGTGAAAGCAGTATCTCCACCATGGCAGCTCTTTGAAGAGCTGGACACTGTGCTGCCTCCCTGATACCTTCGATCAGGGCATCATTATGGCATAATACCATCATCAGGGCAACTGTAGCCCAACTCCTCTAGCAGTTTCCTGAGTAGCTCCATGGAACAAACACAGGTCAGTTTTTGGGCACTTACGATGGAAGCAGAGGTCTCTGGGTCTCTGGCTTACAGTCACCTACAGTTTCATGACTTTAAAAAAATGCCCGTCACAAGTCAAGGATGAGAGAGTGGTCAAAAAGTGAACTGATGAGCCATTGACCGAAAGACGCAAGATGACTCATGCACACTTCGTTCCATGAGGTAGCAAAATGGTGAAAGCCTTTATTGAGGGACAACAAAGGCTTATATAGGGTTCTGAGGGAAAGTTCTGGAACTGAGATGTGATTGGGTGGAAACAGGGGCAGAGTAAGTAACTAGGCAACCAGCCAACCAATGGGGAATGACTTGCCAAACGCGGGAACAAGAACCGATGAGAAACATGGGTTAAGGGCAAAGGGGGGAAAACTGCGAGGGGAATAAGAAAATATGGAGGCGAACGGGAGATAAAACAATAAAGGGAACTAACTGCGAGGGGAAAACCCTGAAGGGGGTGACAATAAACGTATAGACACTAAAACCCATACAATCAGAACATGTAATAATTAAACATCAACTGTGAAAGTCCTTAAGTCCATTTTTTCCATCTGGTCTGTGGTGTCATCCTCATAGGTCCAGCTATAAAAGTGCTTTTTCCAGTCCTCGTATGTTGAGCGTTCTCCCACAGTGAAGCAGCAGCAGCAGTCCTCACTCAGGCAACTCTGGCACACCTCAGGCAGCCTTCAGACTGCAGTGTCTTCTCATCCAAGCTAAAGGAAACCCCGACCAAGATGCTTTGTATTGATATGTGCTATTCTAATGTCATTTGATACACTGATGCAGCCAAGTCACGGCTTGCTGGGTCGGCCAAGGAGGCTGCACTTCCGTGAAGGTTGCGTGAACATTGTTTTGCTACCTCAGGTAGCACTACAGATTTTTTGTCAGATGTTTGATAATTATGATCAACTGCAGGAAGGGGGTTGAAAAGCAGGGAACAGCACATAAAACCAATCCAGCTAAATAAGTTTTGCCATGCACTTCTTTTTGTAATAAGAAATGTCTGCCATGCCTGTGCATGTATTTGAATTATCTCTGTTCCTGGATGTGATTTACCCAGAGAAAAAGGCAGTGGACACCCAAGACATCTAAGACTAGGCTGACAGGATAACAACATATAATTTTGTCAGGAAACTATCCTGCTTGCTTTTTATCCAAACTGTCCATTGCCTGCTTGGAAGAGGTCTGGAGAAAGGTAAATGGCATTGTCTGTGGAGGGGACACAGAACAGGAGCTCTTCCCCAGCCAGCAGCAGGGCATCCAGCAGCTGCCAAAAGAAAGGAAACACACAACTCACAGCTGTAAAATCAGCCATTATTGAAAAGGAATATGGAAAGAGAGGAGAAGTTTTGAAGAGCTAATCCTAAACTCATGGGTAGGGAAGGCAGCAAATCATCCTTGCTACCAGTGGTAATAGCAGCAATAGAGTTGAAGCATGAAACTCTCTTGGCAAGGCTTAGAGCAGATCTTTCCATACCACTGATGCCTTTCTCACTCCCTCTGGTCATACATCATTCTTATATTACACCTTGCTCCTGAAAAATGAGAAATGCAAACTACCTTTAAATGGAGATGATTCCTCCAGGATCTCTTCCATTCATGTTTGTGCCCAAGATGTTCACAACAGAAGCAGGATACTACTCCATCTCCAGAGGACTCATCAAACCAAGCTTTCTTCCAGATCTTCATCAAAACTTAGCCCTGGCCAGTTCTGTGCCAGATCCTGGCCACAATCATACTGAAATTGCTGGGAGCAATTTATTTTGGACATTTCCAACTATTGTTCTTGTGTGGATGGTTTATAGTAGTGGAGATCTTGGACCCGTATCATGTCAACCTTGGAGAGTACACTCCAAGCAATTTCTGTGTCTGACTGTAGCTCTGGCACAGCTGCATGGACCTAGTTTTGTCATAGTTTTTTATTAAATATGGGTAAGTTGCAGTGTTTGGTGCTGGCACATTTCCATTCAGTGGTCTCATGTACAAGGGGATCATCACGGAACTGCAGTATGGCTGAAGCTGGAATGGACCTCTAAAGGTCATCTGCTCCAACCTCCCTGCTCATGTAGCAACAGATGGTTGCCCAGATGGCTTTTGAATATGTTCAAGGAACAGTCTAGGCAACCTATGCCAGTGTTTGATCATACTCAGAGATTAAAAAGTGGGGGGTTTTGTGTTCAGATTTTTTAACTTGTGACCATTGCTTCTCATCCTGTCACTGGATGCCACTGAGACGTCTGGCTTTCTCTTCTTCAACCCTTCCCATCAGGTACTTATTTATACACATAAATAGATCCCCTTGAGCCTTTTCTTCTTCCAACTGAACAGTCCCAACTTTCTCAGCCTCTCTCCATAAGTGAAATGCTCTAGTCCCTGAAATATCATCCTTTTGCTGGGCTGACTCCAGTAAGGCCATGTCTCTCTTGAACTGGGAAATTGAGTGGTGGTTCTTCTGAGCTGGCACAGAAAGGCCAAGTGAAATGAGCATTTGTACTGAGGTGGTAGGTCTCAGACTCCTTAGAAAGCCTGAGGACAGAGATCTGGACCTGGTTGTCGACAGTCTAATCAGGCTGATAAACTGTCATGAACATACAACTCGGCAGAACAGAGTCCATATAAAAATGACATGACAATTATTACTTTAATATCTAACTTGGTAGTGTTGTTTATACTGGGTGAGAAATTTGGCTGAGCACACTGTAGCATTTTTAATTAAATCCCAAATTGTCTGCAACTGTTTTTGCATTTGACATTGTGATACACACAACATACTATTTTTTATTATTTGCTTTTTCAATCTTCCACCAAGATACTCTGTAAGCAGAAAGTTTTTCATAAAAGCAAGTAGTACCTTCAAAGAGAAGACACATCAGAGCAGCTAACAAAAATAATTTTAGTAAAAAAAATTATTTCAAATGTTTATCATACAAAATCGTTCAATACTGTGTAATTTCTTCAAACAAACAGTAGAAGAAAACCACCCTTTATGCCAACTACCTGAGGTAAGCAATTAGCATAGCTATGCTAAGAATGATTCTTGTTGCAGATATGTAATATGTCACAGATATCACTAGCTGATACCTAAGTCAAAACAACTCCACTTTGTCACTTTGTTTACACTCCTGAGGAGTTTTGCTTATAAAAAAAAAAAAACAACTTTCCATAAACTGCACTGTTTTGTGTACAAGGTATAGAAAGCACTTGTGTTTGGGCTACTGGCTTCTTAATCAATAGATTGTTGGTTTTTGTAGAGATAGCTGACTTGCTTTGAACAAATCACTTCAACAATGATTGCAAGGAAATGACTCTCAAACCCACCAGGGCACACCTGATCCAAAAATCATTTAGGAATTGCAAAAACAGAAAAAGGAAAAGCCACCCTGGTGCTCTCTGAGAGGTGAGATGTCGGTGTTCAAATCCTTGTTTTAAATCAGGAAAAAGAGGGCCATAAGCCTGCTGCTGAGTGTCTTTGGCATGTGCTCAGGCTATACAGCAGATATAGCCTTCTTCATGTTCATTTATTTTCCTGCTAGGCCAGGTCTCAGAGAGCAGCCACCATGTAGGATGGAATCCAGGTGAAGGAACACACCATGAGCTCCTGCATGTATGAAATTGGGAATTTAACCTTTTGGGGAATACAGAAGTCTCAGGAGTTAGACTGCAGCTATGGAAGGCATAGCAGGTTTAAATTTGGGATGAAGGCACTAGAAAGTGAAAGGATTTTCTATCACAAATTCAACTTGTGGGGTCACAGAACAGACACTAGTGGTGATAAATGGAATAATAGTTACCAAAGACAGTTACCATTCTCTCAGTCTTAGAGAATCTGAGTAAACAATGCAGCAGGAAACCTCCCTTAGACTTGATGCCTGATATAAAAGTATACTTATGCTGTTCACTTGAATCCAAGACAATTTCGGGAACACACAGCGTGGCTAGGACAATACTGCTGTAGGAGCCCAGGCACACACTTACGTTCTGATATTTACAGGACAATACTAACATTGCTATAGTTTAGGGGATTTTTAACTCACAGTTTAAGTCTGCACTGCAAGTGAAGCTCCAAGTGTAAGCCAGCAGAGAGGTGCTACCAGAGCACCAGTGGTTTGGGCTTCACTGTGAGCTGTGCACACCTGCTGAGGACACTGAGACCTTCCTGAGATTCTTCATCTGCACGAGGTCCTGCAACCTCATTGCTACTAATATCTTTAACAGGCAGCTTCTGACTAGCATGGGTACACCCTCAGAAGTGATGGTCATATCTCTATTTTGTGAAGTACATCCTTAACTTTGCAAATGCTTTGGATTGCCCAAGCCCTGTTCAGATATAGGTATTTACTAAAACTTTTAGGGGCAGATCAGGATAATGTAAAGAACAGGCTTAGGGCCCTAATTCTTCAGCAAACTTTCTACCATCTCCATTCACCAGCTTGACAGATGCATTTTGAAGCAGCATGTGGAAGGATCCTGAAAGCAGTCCTGGAGTTGGAAGCTCCTGACTAACAAGACAACTACATTTCTAGTTCCATATTCCAGGCCATTTGACAGCACCAAGACACACAAGCCACCTATAGCACTTGGAAAAACTATGCTCTGGACATTTTTATCCTCATTTTAGATCAATCTAGCAATAATAAGCTGATTTTTAAGGTTCCTGGCAGGCTGCTCCAGCGTGAAAAGCATTCTCTCCCTCATCAAAACGAAGGATCATTCAGCCAGACTTCTCCTCTAGCTCTGGGAGGTTTGAACTGCAACAACTTCTTGCTCTTGGCCATCCCCACATCACGTTATTTATTTGTGGCATTTTGTATAAGAGCTCCTATGCAAATTATAGCTTGGAGCCTTTGTCCGATGGGATAGCAAGAGCTGCATTGGGACGTTCTGCCAGTGGCAAGCCTGCTTCAGTGTCACTTAATAAATCACCATTCCAAACACAAGAGAAAAAGTATAAGTATGTTGGAAATTTAAATTTGGATCTTTTCTGTCATTTTTCTCTCATCACAAATAAACCAAAAAGAAAAGAAAGACGCTTGTGGTACCAGAAACCTTTGGATTGTCATAAATACTAACCAAAACCTCCAACAAGCTGCCAACCAGACTACTTCCCTCAAGCTTATTATTCCATTTCTGTTTCTGCCATTTAACTCCTCAACTGTAATATTTCCAAGCAAACAGCATGGTGTGCCCAAAATATCTTATCTTACATTAGAGAGAAAACAATTTTTTTCCGGGAGGACACCATATCTCTTTTCCCCCATATGGCTGCAACTATGCAAAACCAAAACAGTTTGTCTCTTGGCAGGCAGGCAGGATTGCTAATGAGCCAATACATAGAAAACAGATAAAATTAAGACACAAACAGCAGAGTATATTTTATCCTTTCCTTTCCCATCATGCTTTGTCCACTTTACATCCCAGTTTTTACTGCTAACTACCACAAACAGATATTTAGAAATTACATTTCAACCAAAGTCATTTGCTGATGAGCCCCGTACATTGATGCAAATTGAATACTTCTCCCCCATTTCAGGGATATCTAGAATTTTTATCTTGTCCATATATCTGCTCTCATTTCTTCCTAACTTTGCCTAGTACTTTTTGATTTTTATCTGACAGCTGTTCTCTCTCTTTTCCGTAACATGCTTCATGTTGTTTCAGCATTCTTCTGGAGTGGAGGTTTCCCCCATGCCTTCCTTCTCTTCACATCCTTTGTCTTTACTCCCTCATAGGAGTCCATCATGATTCCTGAGTTTAAGAACAATAAAGATAGAAAAAACGCACAGGAGGGAGATACTGCATCTCCAATTCCCTGCTGCTCTGAAACCAGCAATGTTGAGTTGATGGGTGCTGCACCATGGATATTTAGCTAATGGATGGACACAGTTAGTTACCCAGATGGAGCCTGCCAGCTGACAGATACCCTTTCACATCCTCTTTACTTTTCTCACCAGTGTAGCACTAATGGACAGAGGTAGTGAAAGGGGAGGGCTGTGTTGGCTCTCTCCATGGGACCAACTCAAAAGCCACATGGCAAGTGAAGAGAAAAAGAACGTGGTGGGGTACTGGAATATGCGGGCTTAAACTAACACAACACATACATCTTTGTGCCTACAAATTCAACAGTCCTGTTGAGTCTGATTCTATCCATGAGCAAAGCAATACATGAAAGCCCACTAATAATATTTACTGTGTAATTTTCCCTTTTTTTTTTCCCCCAAGGAAAAAAAAATAGTATTTTATCAGCTTTCAGTTCTGCTGACTTCTAACAAGGTTTTAAGGGGGGATGATTTTTTGCTTTTTTTCCTGAGCTGGTTTTGGTGGTGACTAGAAGTGAAGAAAGAAATTCAATAAGCCTACAGGCAATTGCTGTACTGGCAGTGTGCATTGCTTTTCATTTTGAAATTGGCATGAAGGCCCTCCAAGTAACACAAGCTCCCCTTTTTGACAGAATTGACAGATAAATTATATACACAAGATGCAGTCAGACAGTTTTTTGGGGGGATGAGGATCGAGTGAAGTCCAAATGGAAAGCTCCTTTCATATCAGGGGTATTCCTTCACTGTACTATTGACACGAAGCACCTTTGATCCAAAAGACTCCTCCAGCACTCCACAAAATGTAGCCAAGATTTGAAATGATATAGCTGTCTAAATTAAGTTCCTCAACCTACAGTTTGCCATTCCATTAACTACTCAAAAATCACAAGTGTTTGACCTCTCATAAATTCTGTTTACTTAGTGGGAACACTGCAAATTATTAGTACCTTTAAACTGTGCAAGTAATTTTAGCTGAAACTGTATATTCTTTGAAAACTATTGAATTTGTGTAAGAAACTAATATCTAACCTTGTTGAAAGCCAAAATAGATGAGTGTCTTTGTTTCTTCTAACCCTAATTTGAACCTCCTGGAGAATCACAGAAATTATCTGGCATTTCCCATTCTTGGTAACACTTAGTTTATATTCAAATCATACAACATACTGGACTATGTCCTTCCTACAAATAATTTCCAATAAATGTTTTCAAAGCTTTGAAAGTTGTCTGCCCTGAGTGAGTTTCAGATCCTCCAGGGAGATTCATAAGACAGTATAAAATGGGGAATAGAGAGGAAAGGAATTTGAAATAAGCCTTTTCCTATGTATGCAGTAAGAAAGGCATGGCACTAAACAAAGAGTACTAGTTAGGTCAAAAATAAACCTGCAGAAAAGAAACAACCAGGTTGCTCTCTATTCTATATACTGCTCAAATCTCAAAATTTCCTGTATTACAAACAAAAATTCTTCGTTCTTTTCCAAAAATCATCAGGAAAAGGGTTTTTACATCAAGGAAATCATACAACACAAGGTTCATGTAAGTGAGAAGGATGAACTGCAGTTTGACATAGGATAAAGTCTTTACTGTCCTCATCACATTTCTTCTCTTCAAAAATACATCAATCTGGCATCACAGAAGGAAAAATGCTCCTTAAAGCAGTAGAAATACAGAAATCGCCCTCTAAATTATGTATTATGTGAACAAATATATTCAGTGTTTGTTAGCTCCAGGAAGAGAAGATCCAACACGACAATTATCTAATTTGTACATGTCTTTAAAATCCTTTAAGACATAGAATACGTGTATACTGCATTATGATGTTTACTGTTACTAAAGTTCAGCATTGTCCAGTGGCCATACTGCACATGATGAACACAAACTCTCACACAGAATATACTCTGGGACACAGAGGAAGGAGAAGTTTAGACTATTCCCTCAGTGCAGCAGATGGGTGAGGTCTGCCATGCCTGGTCTGACCTGCTACCGTGCAGCCTACAACTCTTTTACAAGGGAAGGCAGGGATTGTACATTGCCTGAATTCAAGATACCCTCCTAGTACTGAAATGCACAGAGAAAGAAACAAATAGACTGCTTCTGAAGGTGTGTGTGATGTGAAATCAAGCACAATGCGGGTGTGTGGCTGACTCCTTCATCCAGGCTGCTAAGGAACCACAGCCAACCTCTATGTGAACAACGTAATGGAATATCTTTGGACAGCTGTATATCCATGACAGTTTTGGTCTTTGCAAAGCATTGCTCATTCTCACACAAAACAAAACCATTAATTAGGAGGCTTGCAGATTTGCATTTTCACATCTTTAAATTACAATTTATTTAGGCAGGGCTGCATTATGCAAGTAAAGAAGAAAGCTACTTTACAGCCAGTAAGCTGGCTGCTCACACATGGCAATGAATTTGTTTCACAGCTTCACTCCTGTTGGCAGTTGCCATCCTTTCGAAGGACACTCACACTAATGAATCCAGCTGCAGGGAAGTCACACGCAGCTCCTGTATTGTTTATGGGTGGCCTATTCTTGGTACTAACCACCTTACCATGCCACTACCCATTGGTCTAGAAAGTCCTTACTCTAAGGAGGAAGGCACCTACTCATTGCGATCATGTTTATTTATAAAGCTAGTACGTACTCCAAATCCTCTGCTGAGTTAAAGGATCAGGAAAGCCAAGTCCACTCTTCAGCCACGCTGTGCTCTCAGTGCTTTCTGCTGATCTCCTACGTTTGCTTATTCCTGACTCACAGCAATTCCAGCAGTCAGTGCCTTTTGTTGGCAAAACAGAGACTTAGGCTATAAAACCTAGTGACGACTTGAAGTAGAAGATAAGTCTGCCTTTCCAAGCTGCAGGTGGGATTTAGTTTAAACCTTTATTTTAATGTACAGGCTCACAGGCATCTGATTTTGCTTTCCTCCTGGATATTAAAGGTTAATTAAATAGTTGCAGGGAAGATCAGAAGTCCCTCATGCCATTCTTCCACTTGTACATGCTATAAAAGAAGCCCTTTACCAGAAGCACCACTGTTCCCATTACCACAACTCTCCTATTAATGATCACTGAATGGCTTTTGCAGGCTTGATTTGATGGCATTTCTACAATAGGAATAGAGAAGACAGTTATTGAAATTATTAAAATTTTATTAAAATAATTACAGACATGGCAACATATCTTCTCTAAAAAAGATCGATGAGGTATTTTAACCTATGGAGATTCATAGCTTTATATGTCATTTGTTTAAAGAGAAAATGACAATCTTTATTTTCTACAAAAGAAGGAAAACTACATAATATAACATTGTAACTGCTCAACAAATTTACTGAAACAATACACCAACTTCATTCAAAAGAGTCATTGCAGCATGAGAAGTCAAGATTACTCATCTTCCACCCTTCATCCGTTCTTCATTACAAAAACTAAAGGAGAGGGAAGTCTTAAGATGGTCTTCATCTTCCCTTTTCAAGGCTTCTTTTAGCAGTTGCTACAAATACTTTTGTAAAAACCAAGCCAAAACAAGAAGCACAAAGTGGACCTTATCTTCATGTAATTCAGAGAACAACTATTCTTGGATGTTTATAAAATATTGCTACTAATGAGATTGCTAAAGCTTAGTCAATAGAAAGTTATGACGGAATTTGCAATTGTGCTTGAAGTAAGTTTCATCTCCTGCCAAACTACTGCAACCTCACACTCTGGCCAGCTTCACTCTTTGCCTGAGAACAAACTTTGCCTTTCCACTTTTGCTCTGCCCTCTCTGTGTAATTCAATCAAAAGTCAGTTATTTCATGAAGACCTCCCGGATTTCCCATGCAAGGAAGACAGCACGTTACCAATACCTACGGCAACAAGCTCAGCTAAGCACACATTTAGCCAGGGGGTGAGCTTTGGCAGGGGCAGACAGAGGGTGTTGCCCATGACGGCCTCATTCTTTGAGAGTCATGTTCAACCAAGCTTTCCTCTCTGAACAGCAATGCTGGCACGTAACAGAAAAAAAAAAAAAAAGTGAGGGGACTGAATGCTTACTGGGTCACTGAAAGCAAACAGTACATTTACTTCACCAAGTAAAGCTTCAATAAAGCTCTTCCTAGCAGCATTTTGAATGAGACATTCCCCTTTCAGCCATCAAAACCAGGGAGATCTATCGATTTACAAGAGCGATTTTTAGTAACACTACCCTAACTGCATAACAGCAGGTGAGCATCAGAACACACACACTTGTCTCTCCTACCATGTAACCACCTTTATGGCTTATTTTTTGAAGAGTAACAGGAACATTTCCAGAACTTCTACGCAGAGACAACAAGGGGTGACTGACAGAAGTACTAAAAATAAATCACTTGCTTAAACCCCCTTTAATCTGAAATCAGAATTTCAGAAATTGGAAACAGCACATACAACATAGCTGCAGGTACCTGAGATGTCACCAGTGAAGGCAGTTTGCTCTGAACTTTATATGTTTTATGACTTCTATTTTAGTGAAGTGACTAGCAAATGTCTGTTCTGGAAAGTGATACAAATTATTTTGAACTCCTCTTCTGAAACCCATCTGTGTGCTTAAATCAATACTTCCAGTGATGGCTGCACTAGGATTTAAATGCCAGTGGAAAACCTCACCCACCATCTCCTCAAAAAAAA
>VWZG01004796.1:41322-56321 GCA_013396735.1 Grallaria varia | reverse complement strand
AAAAAGCAACTCTCAAAGCATTAGTTTTACATATACAGGTTGAATAAACTTCACCACCTGAGCTTCCTAAAGACCAAACAAAGTAGTAATTGTTTCTTTACTGAATGTGAAGTGTTGGGGGCTTTTTATGAGCTGGACTGAACCCCTTAATGGGAGACCCTATGACACTTAAAGCAGCTTATTGGTGCAGACATTGAAGTGTAGAGATGACAAAAAGATATTTTGGTGCCAAATACGTTTACAGAAGATACTGTTATCATTCTGAATTGAGGTCTTCCTTTAAAGTTTACACATTTACACTGAATTCTCAAGCCTAAAACCTTTACGTAACTGACATGTGACTCAGTATGAGAGGGGAAACTACCAAGCTTTTCAGTAGCACTACAATCTGCATGTATCCCTTCTGTGCATACACACCTGGTAGATAAAAGGTTAGAAAAACAGAGAACAGAAAGCTATGATAACACAATATTGCACTCCTCAGATGATTTTAAAACTGTACTTTTAAGAAAATTCTTCCTGTCAAAGGGAAAGCTGCATGTGGGCCCTTTCCTCGCTGTTTACAAAGAAACATTCCAATTCTATCTCATTTAAAAATTCTTTAATTATTACACAACCACACTTCTGTGATTGTGTTACCAAGGATCATGACTATTACGCAATCTGGATTGTTCTAAAGTGAGTGTTTTGGGGCTGTAACGATATCGTGAATCTACAGTTTGCCATTTAGTCAATCCCTTGAGAGAAAACTTGAGGAACAATAAGAAACTTGGCATAGAGCATGCTCAGCTTTAGGAACTGCTCTCCAAAAGCAACTTGTTCACTTCAGCACCGATTCAGACTCTTAATCCCCATCACAGGAACTGATCGTATACAAAATAAAGTGAATCCTTGTGCAGTACACCAGCTTTTTTGTACTGGCATTTATAGTCCAGCAGCAATCTACCTTTTGCTGCTTATTTCCTCCAGATCTTAAATTCCAGCTGCTCAGCCAACACAAATGCTTTGACAGTCATTAGCCAAAAAACAATTTAAGCACAATAAACCAAATTTATTATAGCTCGATCAGTTCTTCAAAGGCACAGTTTTGTAGCACAAGGGGTTTGCACAAAAGAACTGCTGCATGACAGCAAGTACAACTGGCCTAGGACCTTACATAAGAAAAAGTGAAGAGAAGCTGCTTGCAGAACCAGAGTGCCTACCGAACATTCTGGGTACACACCTCAGTGATCGGTCACCATACTTCACAAAATTCTAAAAAAAGGATTTTTTATTTTCTCTTGAAGATGCTATAGTATGTTCTGCAGTGTAAAGTTAAGAAAATCCAGGGAAGCATGGAACAGTCCCAGAAACTTAGAAGACGCCTTCTAATTCCAACAGCTGAACAAGAATTTTGTTCCCTTTTGTTTGCATCATTAATCTTCAGAACTTCAGATTGCAGAGTAAAAACTTTAAACCATATGCAGCTCATTCATCAGGTCTTTTATAATCTCCCCTACCAACCAAAACAACTCTACTCCATGAAGTTTACAACACTGAACAAGATTAAAAATGAGACTTCATCCACGAAAAATTCCAAAGCATGAACACAAAAGTCTACCCAAATTCTTCTACATGTTGACTATGTTACATCTCATAAAAGATGTAGGCTACACATGCCTTCGCTTTTCCAAGCTTCTTCTGTAACAAACAAAAACATGGAAGTGCAGAAAAAGATATTGCTTTGACCAAATGTTCAGTGGGGAACCATTTGTTTGTACTACTCACTTCTAATTTTTTTTAAATGTGACATTGGAAATAGGTAATAAAAAGCCATAAATTCCTGCTTCCAAACTTAGCTCTGAAAGCAATAGCATCCTTTGGTACAAACAAATCAAACAGAAGTGACACTTAAATTTTGCAAAATGTGACCCAAAATGATGCAGAATACTATGATGCTAAAAAGCCCCTGTACAGGGGGCTGTATTTAAGG
Source organism: Grallaria varia (assembly GCA_013396735.1). Classification (NCBI taxonomy): domain Eukaryota; kingdom Metazoa; phylum Chordata; class Aves; order Passeriformes; family Formicariidae; genus Grallaria; species Grallaria varia. The sequence goes on along the minus strand of VWZG01004796.1, from coordinate 54,349 downwards.
ATGTATTTAAGTTAGAGACACACAGACTGTTAAAAGTAGCCAATTTTATTCAAATTATGTTAGAGCTAACACATAATTACCTTCCCTCAAAAGAGTTACAAATTTATGTGGTTTTCAGTTAAATAAACTGATTTCTCCCCACCGCAGAAGTATTTCAATAGAAGCCAGAGTCCTGAGTAGCCCAGTTAGGTGCCTAAAAAATGAATACATAAGGATTAGAAGAAATTACTTTATTATTTAATAGTTAGCAAAATTTATAAGACTTTAAAAGATTTCTAACACTGTATATGACTATGAAGTGAGAAGATTGTTTGTAAAGGATACCTTATAAGTTTAAAGCAAGTGTTGATACAGCAGAAATATTTACTGTGCTTGAGTTATACAGCTTGAATCCTCTAAGCTAGTAGTTTCAAAAAGGAAAAGCTGTAGAAGATTCCAATATAAATCTAAGAATAATTTTGCAGCTATATTTTTAAAAGAAAATAACAGCACAAATTTCACATGACTTCCCATTAACAGAATAAACTAATGCACCATAAGAAAGTAAGCCTTTTCTAATTCAATCCCTGGTGTCAGAACTAGAAGAGGTACATCTGATGAATTAAGTAATAGATTAAGAATCATACTTCAATTGATCTCTGACAAAAAATATAGCAGGAATTCAGAAAAACATAAGCTTATACCAACCTCAGATCTACCACTCTGATTCAGTTTCTTCTCAATGTTCATAGCCAACATCTGACTACGAAAAGACAAGCTTTTGGTCTTTTCAATCACTTGTTGATAAGGTGAGACCGCATTGTTGCCCATGACTACATGGCCCTACAATCCAGCAAAGACAGAACAAATTTAACAATCACTCAATATGCAAAAGCCTTTAATGTAGTGCTCTGCTTCCAGAATTTTCACAGCTCATCTTACATACAGGAGCAAACCACAATAAATGAAGTCCACTACACTTTATACAGAAACAGAAAGCTCCGGTTTCTACTGTTTGTTTTCCTTTGCCCATGAAGAAATTTAATGAAAAATTCAACAAATTCACTCAGATCTATTTGACTTTTAACTGAAAGAGAGGAGGCTTAGATCAGATTACTGTGAGGATAATGAGGCATTCAAACAGGTTGCCCAGAATAGCTGTAGATGGCCCAACCCTGGAAGTGTTCAAGACCTGGATGGATGGGGCTCTGAGCAACCTGGTAGTGTGGGAGGTATCCTTGCCCATGGCATGGGGAGTGGAACTAGATGGTTTTTAAGGTCCCTTCCAACCCAATCCATTTTATGATTCTGTGATTGCATGTACAGTCTTACCAGCTTTGAATCCAATTTGGCATCTAATCGTGCATTTCGAATTAGATTGACAATCCATCTTTCTGCTTCTTCAGGAGTCATATTTAGTTTATCTGCCAACATACTAAAAGATAAACTTATCAAATGGTGAAACAGAACCTCTCTGATGTAGGTAAACATGACTAGGGACTATGGAATACAAGTTAAACCAACACAAAATTTGGCCTAGTCCAAGATTTGTATTCAGTAAATACCACATACCAGGGAAGCTTACTTTCATTTGACTGAAATGACTTCATAAAGCTTACATACGTGCTCCTCTGTATATCTCCCACCCTCACTGTCTTACACTGTAAGAAATGCCTATCCCGAAGTATATACTTACTCATTCTGAACTGCACCATACTACATTTAAATCTTGACCTGCACAATTTTCATATATTCCTATTAAACCTTGCCTACATGACCTTTCTTTGTTTTCATTTAAGTAACGTCACCCTTAACACAAAACCATCATCATCATTATAAAACAAATAACTGAATTGCTTTTATTCTTATTTAAATGCAGTCAGCAGTCAAGAAAGTTCACATTAATTAGTCTAGAAAAGTGTTTAGCAAGAAATGTTTACTCTGAAGTTCAGGAAGAAGAGCCCTGAGACAGAGCTTGCTATAGAAGACACATTATGTTCAAACTTCTTGTAATTTCAAGAAAAGAAGGTGGGAGACAGCAGAGAAGGGAAAATTCTTAATGAAATAAGCACTCTTGTGCAGGAATAATTCCTTCTAATAGCGTTTCCTGTGGCTTTTCAGCCAACTTCTTTAGCTTCCTGCTGGCAGTTGGCTCATACCAGGCATTTGTAATGCTCATTCTTCCATCAGCTTTCAGACTAAGGTAACAAACATGAGGTAAGGGCTACAGACATGACCAAAGAGCCAGCTGCCTACACTGAGTTGCACAAGAGGTCAGCTTCTCACCATTTTACAGGATCTGGCTTAAACATTTTTCTCCAACTCCAGAAGTGATTTTCTTCTTGATTATTTGTGTCAAGTAAACACTTTATAATCTGTCAATTGTTAGCTCATCTACCTGGCTTGACTATATATATATGCACTCTTCTCTCCTGTATGGTCTTGATCTCTCACCCTTCTCCCAATTATAAAAGCAAATTCAATTTTTTGTCGCAGATAAACATGAAAAGATGTAAACAGAGGAAAAAAGTACTGGACTTCCATTGACTCACTTCATCAAAATAACAACAAATGGGTAATAGTGTCTGAGCTTGGGAGAAGTAAGTGGAAGCAAAATGCAACCTCAGTTGATGTTAACTGTTAATTAACTGTTAAATTAACAGCTGATTAACTGTTAAATGCAAACTGTTAATCTGAGGTTGAATTAACAACTGTAAGTGCAGGTGAGAACAAAAAATATCAGGGATGTAAATTATCGATCACCTAGGTAGGACGTGATATTTCAATAAAAAAAAAGCCACAAATTGCTTTACTACCCCAAATCAGAGATGTTAAGCACTTGACTTGAAACTAAAGAAATTTCCAACTGAAAGAACATGGAGGTGTGTAATTCTCATACTTCTCTTTTATAAACACAGTAATATTCGAATAAAATAACACTTCCTCCAGATGCCACAGAAAGGCTACTGCCACTACACTGGGGAGTAATCCGCATAGCTTTGGGATCACAGTACAGAACCTCCATTCTTGGAGATAAGTCAAGAATCAACTAGTCAAGGCCTGAAGTAGTACAATGAAATATCGCAGCGGGTCCTGCTCAAAGTTGTGATTGGGTTCACAGGATTAAGCCAGATGACTTCCTGAGGCCCCTTCCAATCTAATGTACCTATATTTTAATTTTTCTTTAACATAAAGTCCCTGTGTAATTGGAGGGGAAGAGAGCACAAACTTCTAAAGAGTCATTCTAAACCAGAAACTATGAAGTATTTTATATCACTTAGGAAATAATTTTACCTTTTCCTATTATATCTAAGTTTTACTACTAGCTCAGCTTCTTCAGAAATGGCTTTAAAAAAACCCAAACAACTACAATGTGCTAATAGAACAAACATAACAGCACATATGCAGCAACACAATAAAAATAATACCTCTGTATAGGTATTTTTTCTGAGCACATTCATCTGGAAAACTTAATCATAGAATGAAAATGACAAAATAAAAAGGATATAAAAACCTGTTTCATCTCAATTCTAGCTTTGAGATTTACATGGATTCAAATTATAACTGAAGTTATCAGGAAACAACTATCTTTTAGTGAATAAATCTATTAAAAAAAAAAACCTAAATATTTATCATGCCTTTGACACAAGATATGATCTTCCTCCAGCACTTCTGACAACTGGATTCCATTTTAGGGTCTCTTTTCAGGCTACACTGAAGCAGCCGGTACTATCCAATGTCCACAGATGTATCACATGGAGGTACTTGCCTGGTAAAGTAACACATCCGGCCAAAGAAATATTCTCCACATTTCCAGAGTAAATGCACTGAAGATCTATCCTGATTACAGTTCTGTGACAAACACCACTATTCTCCTATTGCACTGTTAGAGTATGTATCTAGTACTCTGAAGATATACACATGTATAAGCCTAAGCGGTAGTTTGTAACAGTTCAAGTAATAGTGACACATTTAGATTTACATATACATACAAACACCACTAATATTAAGGAATGGGTGCAACAAAAGTTGCATTATAGGTTATCATTGTTTATAAAGATCGCCACTATAAATCAATAAAAATAAGTTAATTAGAATGGAATAGTTTTATTAACATTCGAAGAATAGCCTACCATTTCAAGTTACAGTTAATTTCAAATGGTAGTTTCTTCAAAAAAGTGGCAAAAATAGTTTAAATAATTTCTGTCCCTGTGTTTTATAAGGAAATTTGCTTATTTGGGGTCATGCTGGGGGAACTGTTATTTTTCATTTACTTAAAAGGCAATGTTACTGAACTCCACACATCTACATATATGAACCAAGACTATCTTCTATATAGTTTTCTTGTGTGTGCAATACAGAAGAAGAATGAATCATATTCAGCTCTTCAATTAAATAGGCATATCAAACTAACCAACACACTCAGAATTAACTTCATCTATTACTCCCTATTAAACATGATATTTCAAACAGTAAACAAAGTGCAGGATGATTTAGGATGTATAAACTAACTTAAAACCGATAAAGCAACTATATTCTTTGGAAAAATGTCAGCTGCCTAGCAGATGTTAAGCAGTTGAAAAATTAAACAAGCATTTATTTTCCATTTAATATAAAGAAGAGCAGGTTTCCCACTAATTGTTTTCAAATTCAGTCTGAATAGTTAAGCAGTACTTATCAAGCACTGTGGTACAACCATCTAGTTTTCAGCTCCAGGAATAGCAGTGGAAATCACTTGTGGATGAAGGAAAAAGAACCATGCCTCAGTCAAACATCCAATTAAAAGCATTTCAGCTAGCTAACTTCTTCAAAAGCAAGTCTGAAATGCTCTTAAGAAATACTTATGCACCTCACTTAATCAGCTCAAATCTAACGATCGTTAAAGCTTGCAAAGAAATTTAAGCCTTATATCCACCACTGAAAATAGTGTTCTACTAATAACCACCTCATTACTGACAATTGATTCCATGTGTTAGGAATATCCATGTCAGTCAGATAAATGTCTCAACTCAAAATCTATCATTTGCCTCAGAACACACTATAATGTTTATAAAATAAGGACACTGCTACCTATATTTAGGAATCACTCACACATAACAAGGACAGCCAACTACACTATTTTCTATCATCCTTAAAGTCATCACTCATAGCACAAAAATATGAACTGTAAAATATGTGATAAACACTGAATAAATGACAATCACCCACTATGAACTCTGATTTATTGAAGCAAGCTCACTATTTCTGCCATAATGAATCACTGGTATGTTGCCCACAGTTTATCAGTATCTTTTGACAGAGACTTGAAAAATGTTAAACACACATACTTTTTGCCCATTGACTGGAGACAGGTAAGAGAAGCAGACTTCTCAGAAAGACATCTAGTCTCCAGTTAAAAAAAGCTTGAACATTTCGTTTCATTGAAAACTTGTACTTGAGTATGTGCAGCATTCACAGCACTGAATTTATAGAAGATAGCAAGACACTACCGGGTTTTCTGTTTCCCAGAAATTCATCCTTAAGAGAACTGTGCCTTTTTTTTTTTTTTTCAAATACTTATCCAACTCCCCTTTATGCCTAAGTGTGCAATACTATGCTTAAAGTGATTTTAGATGAAGCATTAACCCTCTTATAGAAATGAACATTAAGTATGGAAAAGTTCTGTTCACAGCACCTAGTTTCATTTATTATTAAGACTACGCTTAAAATCCAATACACCACAGCGGATTAAAATGCTCAAATTCACTGCTTTCCTTTTAAATCAAAGCCATTGACTATTTTAAACTGATACAAAGGATAAGAAGTATTTTCCAAAGGCAATGAAGATAACCATATCAGCCAGCGACTGGAGATTAAAAGTAGCAAGAATCAGTCCTTTCTCCAACTATGCCTATCAATAAAAAAGCTACCCTTTCAATAAGCTTGCAAAACTAAGACAATTTTCTTAGTCCTTTCCTTTTGAAATTAGACAGTGTTAAATCACTTCCTCAGAGGACTGCATGCATACAATTGCTCTGGATGAAGGCTGGTAACAAGACTCTATTGAACTTGATCAACTTAACAGCCTTCATTTTTGTTTCTCAAAGATCTCTGGACTGTTCTCTACCACTGAGATTTTTATAACATTCAGAGCTTTTCTCTTGACTTTTTACTTTTTAATTTAAGCGATGTGGAAATACATGGAACGCGGCAAAGGCCAAGTGAAAAGAGATCTCAAATGCACATCTTCCTACTTAGTTGTCATTTTGGGTTTTTTTTAGAAGCAATGCATCAGAGCTGATCCATTTGAAACATTTGCATGTATAAAATTAACCTCAGTGAACAACAGACATTTTGCTAATAAGAACACAGTCCTTACAGCTGGATAACTCACTTTGTGCCAAAGGGAGTAAGATCCACTGGTTTTTATTTAACTAATGAAACAAAGCAATAAAATCCTTATAATTTTCAAAGAATATACCTATAAGACAGACATGAGTATCTGTATCCACCAAATATAAATACATTTAAGCAATTACTGTATTTGCAAATTACTGGGTATCAACACTCTGTATCAATGTGTGGAATTGAGCTCCAAATGAAGACACCAGGACTTTGGTGACAGTGGGTATGAAAGTTTCCATTAAATCCAGTAAAGATCCAATTTAACGCCATGGGAAAATTTTAACTGGAAAATGCTGCTTGTTGAAGCATTGGGGGCAGTGGAGGGAGGTTATTTTGATGTTAAACATGGTAATTCAACTTTGAAATAAGATTGTTGCAATTTAAGTATTGCACATCAGAGTAATAAAACTAGAAAGTGAACTATTCAAATGAGACTTCAGTTAGGAGTTTATCTGAAAACTGAGTATTTTAGTAAAGTTTACACTGTTTGTCACACTGTCAACCATGACTGATTTTTCTGAACTGACAAATTAAGACATTATCTTACCCAATGCTGATACACTGATGGATGCGACAGAAAGTCTCAAATATAAAGAGACGGGCATTCTCAATGAAGTCCTCAAGGCAGGCCACTAAGAAGAAATCATTCACAAGCACCTACAAGTGTAAGCAGAAAGGGAACACTAGAAATAGCAATTTACTAGTAGACACACTCAATAACTAAGATCAACAACAGTATGCCTGAAACAATTATTGCTGCATTCCAGGATGTGGAAGAAAACTAGAGATTAGCAAAATTTTTCACTGTTTTGCATCTTACTACATTTAAATTGTACACTAACATGATCACAGGTCTGACTCAAGAAGAGAATAAGGCCCGCTGTTGTCACAACTCTATTGAAGATCCCTGCAACACAAAATTTGACCCTGCACTCATATTTGTAGGATTCTTCTCTCAATCTACAATTTGATCAGCATTTTCCTCACCATGCAAAACAGCTTCCTCAATAGTGCTTGTGTGCCTATGAAGTTCAGATTGCACGGCCACCAGCCCTATGCATTGAAGATTATAAGCCTTTTGATTTACCCAGTTAGGTGACTAATACTAATCAAAGAAAACCAAACCAGGGGCTTTAAGAATTTGTACTAACGTTCAGCTGTTCAAAATACTAACTTTTACTCAAGTGTTAGGTATCTTCAACTGTTCATAGTAGATTTACTACGAATTTTCCAAGAACGTGTATTTAACTATCCCACTGTTATTTCACATCACTTTTCATCCCTACTACTCCAGGATGATGTATCAGTCACAACAAAAGGCACACATGCGCTTTTCTTCAAGTGTTCCTCAAACATTAATGGAAAATCTGAACCTCAGCCAAATGCATGACAATCTATGTGCTTCTTGTTCTAGAACTTCTTAAATAAAACGTTAAAGCTGTATACTTACTGACAGGTCTTGCTTAAGTGTTACAAAATGAATTATCAAAAACCCCAAACACCACATAACCATGAATTAAAAGTTCATCAGAAAACACTGGCAATGGAATCAAACACCACTTCTAACAGATTAGCTGGCCATTGTGAAACTCAGAGGTCTTTACTTAAAGGAAAAGGAGTCTTACTGTTTCACACTCTCTCAGCTTCTTCTGTGCTCCATCAAAATCAAAATTAACATACAAGCATTCCACAAACTCTGTGATAGGNAAAAAAAAAAAAAAAAGGGAGTTGAACTTCCTAATTCCTGCTACAAAAGCTGCATAAATGTGCTTCCTCGCAAGTCTGGTTAAACAACCAGATATGTAGTTCTACCTTCAGCAATTAATGCTGTGATCTTTGGGTTAGCAAAGTGTCAAGAGACTAGAACACATTCTGTATCAAACCTCCAAATTCCTAAAGTATGGTCTTCCTATTCAAAGACTACTCCAATGCCAAATCCTTCACACTTTAAACCTAATGATTCTTTGATCTACACAGACAACATAGTTAACAAAAATGCTACTTTCTACACAAAATACTTCAGTTTATTTTGGCATTACAAAAGTTACCCAACTCTCTCAACTACCAGGCAGAGACAATATTGGATCTACATACAACTACATAAATTCAGATGTAATGAAACATCCCCTTAAGTGCTTCTAATGCATATTTTAAGACAGCCTAAATCAGTATCCGTCAACATCTGCTTTAGCATACAGTAAAATCAGCAGATTAAGGGAATTACTAGGAAAGATATTTTTCTTTATTAATGAGAGCTGTTTTTCCTTCCCCAGAAAACTGTATTTATGGGCTAATAATTTAGGTTTAGAATTCAGGTTTATGGATATGTTTTTTGCATCCACTAGCAAAATAGTCTTGGATTAATCGTATTTTCAATTTAATAGACGAACAACAAACTGCATACCTATCAGCTCAATACTTGTAAAGATATTGCAAGTATAAACAATTTTCTACAGCTACTAGAGCAAACAGCCTACCACACAAGTAGTTATCCTGTCTGATCCACTTTCAAATCTATAAAACCTCTACCACATCACGATTTAAAATAATGAATGAGAAACCAAAGCCCAAGTTGGTATTTTCAAGAGGAGGACCCCAATAAACTTACTTATTCGTATCAATTGTACAAGATAAACAAAAGCAAAAGAAGTTGCAAAATGTTACTTACTTCAAGTATTAGAAGTTCCATGCTACAATCAGATTTTAGATGAAGATAAAAGTTTTAACACTTAACACTAATTAATAACTTCTCATGCTACTTCTTTTGCGAACACTAATGCTTAAGATGAAAGTATGCTTAAAATTTGATCCATGTGTTGATTGTAGCTAATTACCTCAATGACTGAAGTTGATATAACTGACTGCTAGCCTGCAATAACTGCCCTCACACACACATGCACACATACATAGATATATATCATGTTTATCATTCACAGCGTTATCAAGTGTTTCAAGCATGATGGGTTGTATACAAGTTACATGCTGATTTCAGCTAAAAATCTTGGCCACAACCATGCTGACTGCCATCAGGCACAATTCTTTTATTGCTCTTGTCCGTGTCTACATCCTCATGTAACTGTAATAACAGAACCATTTTCAAGAAAATGCATGTGAGCACAAATCAATACACACAATTCAGTGGTTGTAAAATGCAAGAAAGAACCCTTATTTCATACAATTCCTTGCAGGGATGGCTCAAAAAGAAGAATCAGATCCAAAGCCATTTCACGTATCACTGAATTTTCTGCATTTAATCATACAGAAAGAATAAAAATTGAGTGCATACTCTATTGCACTCACTGCCCTTTAACATGAAAGGAGGAAAAAAACCAAAAAACTGTCCTTCCACTGAACGATGTGCATTTCACTTCAGTGAAAAAATCAGTTTATTGAAAAAAACCAAGTATCAAAACACCTTAAGTCCTAACCCAGGCATATAATATTGGAAGAAAGTTATTATGAAGTCTCATTAAAAAAGGCAGGAAATATCAGATATTTCAAACCTTACCTGCTGAATAACCTTGACTAGATCTTTCAGCACTTGTCTACGTTTACGAACATCCTTATTTGTTATGACTGCAGTCGTCAAATATCTGAGGATATGTGGGCACATTGTCTGAATTGCATTGAGATACCTAGGAAATAAAAATACAGGTAAGATGTAGGAAATGGAGGTATACTGAATTTTGTTGATGACACTAATTTGAGGGAGTCAACAGCTCTTTCCAGAGAGGCCCTGCAGAGAGACCCTGACAAACAAATGAGAAGGCTGGTCAGTCACTGGGGTGGGGTAACCCTGCATGTACCTACAGACTGGGGAATGAGATGCTGGAAAGCAGTGCCGCAGAAAAGGACCTGGGGGTTCTGGTTGATAGCAAGTTGATTATGAGGCAGCAGTGCCCTGGCAGCCAGGGCATGTCCTGGGGGGCATCAGGCACAGTCAAGGGAGGTGACTGTCCCACTCTGCTCTGCACTGCGGCGGCCTCACCTCAAATGTTGTGGCAGTTTGAGGCACCACACTGTAAGGAAATGTCCAAAGGAGGGCAATGAAGATGGTGAACAGCCTTGAGGGGAAGCCGTACGTGGAGTGGTTGAGGACACTTGGTCTGTTCAGCCTGGAGGAGACGGGTCTACAGCTTCCTCACAAGGGGAAAGCAGGGTGGAAGGCACTGACCTCTACTCTCTTGTGACTAGCGACAGGTCCTAAGGGAACAGCATGAAGCAGTGTCAGGGGAGGTTTAAGGTAGGATATTAGGGAAAGGTTCTTCACCCAGAGGGTGGTTGGACACTGGAATAGGCTCCCCAGGGAAGTGGTCGCAGAACCAAGCCGACAGAGTTCAAGAAGTGTTTGGACAATGCTCTCAGGCCCATGGGGTGATTCTTGGGGCTGTCCTGTGCAGAGAGAGGAGTTGGAGTCAATGATCCTTGTGGGTCCCTTCCACCTCAGGATACCCTTTTGCAGTGTTAAGCTGTTCTAGACTCCTATATATATATATATGTATGTCAGTCCTCTCACAAATAGTTACAATTTTCATTTTTAGTCTCAGCTTTTCCTCAAGAATACTTCTTTAAATAGCTTTTATAAAAACAAAATAGGACAATACGTTCTGCAGCCCTAAACTCAGCAAGTTCACGTATGCATCATCTGTCTTCATTTTGATTTAAAGAACTCCCCCATACAGTACAACACAACTTACTGTGGCTGATAGAGAAAAAGGTCAATGATATTGTCTCTCCCTTTAGGATGATTAAAAAACACGAACAAAGACCAGTGGATGAGCCACGTTCTTTGCTGAAGAGACTGCAGCGGAGAGCTAACAGACTAGAAGAAAATGTAACATTAGTTTAAGTCAAACACAACACAAAGTTTGCTTGAATACTAATCCATAAACATGCAACTGCTCAAAATTTTGTGATTTGCCACTATCTCCTTGTAACTATCATCACCTTCAGGCTGAGTTTGACCTCCAGCTTTTTAACCTGTCATCTCAATGACAAATCTACTGAAAGTTTTAAGCAAGATGAAATTTCCAGGATTATATTCCAAACTATTTGCCGAAATTTGCATTGTTACAGCAAGAGCAGAGATTTTAGCTCTCCAAGACCACCATACTAACCTGAATTACTACTTCCCTTTCTAATTCTGAATTTTATTTCTTGTATTCCCTCTTCACATGTGATTGAGAAACTATTTGGCTTCTCCAGCTTTTCTCTTTTACATTTTAAAGCCTCACAAAAGCTTTTTATTGCCCTACACCCTCAGACAATGATGAAACACCATAATCACTTTCAGCCAGAAGAAAGAATTTAAGTATCTTCATTTAAACCAGCCAATAATGCACAAATAAGGGTCCAGCTCCAAATCTCAGCAGCACTTCAGACACACTGCAAAGCACCATGCTGAGAATGAACTGTATAGAAAGTAATCATCACTCCAAAGAGCATGACAACTAACTACTATGATTCTATCAAAAAAGCCCTTGGAGTTTAACGATTTAAGGCAAGTAGTCTATTCTATTATAACCATACAGAATTAAAAAGATGACAAAATTATAGAAGAAAATGTATTAACATTAGTTATTTGCCACATAGACAATGACTTGAGGACACCAAAAACCAAAATACCAAACACCTTTGCAAGACTCTGGTTCAGAAGAGTAAAACTGTCCCATTTCAGATATGGCCCATGAGAAGACTGAGGGGTCCCCTAATCATTTCTGTTGCTCTGAATCAGTAGTACTGCAGCCCCAGTCTCCCCTTATGTTCTTGGGGCTCATCTGAGTTCAGGAGCTGGTAAGAAAGCTGAATGGCTGAGAACTGTTTCCAAAAATAAACTGTCTTGCATTTTTGCCAAAAGCTGTCTAAATGAGATAATAAGATGGCTTATTTACATACATTTTGTTCTTTACAAAAAATGAATAGTAGAAGTATCTGAAATTTAAGCAAACAATTTCACACAGTGATACCTTGGCCTCAAACTCATCCTTTAAGATTTTGTTTACTGAAAACATATTTGTATAGCTTCTTTTTAAGGTGTTGCAAGGGAAGCAATTTGAAAAAAGAAGGCTTCCTTATTTCTTCACAAGCGCCCTTCAACTCTCCCACTGCTAATAAGAAAGTATCAAGTGAAAAGATGACCAACTATTCCTAAACAAGACTGCAGGTAATTTATAATAGAACTCTAACCTCTCACCTCATTAACATGACTAAGATTTTACTTACATTGTTATCTATGGTCTCCTTTAGTCTTGTGAGGTCTTCCATGGCTGCATCCCAATTCTGCATCAGGATTTCAGATGCCAGTTTTCCCCAAAGAGAACTCAAAGCATTTCTGTCTGTTGCTGGAACCTATTTTCAACAACAGAAACAAAGTTACCCTCTTAGTAGTTTGTTTGTGGTTTTTTTTTTTTTAATTATTATTTACATTTAAAATTAGTAAAGGTATTTTCCGGCAGTATTTTTAACTTACAAAAGTAATTTACAAATTTGCATGGTCTTAACTTCCCAAATTAAGTGTTTTGTTTTTTTTTAAAAAAAAGCAGTTTAGGCATTGAAAATAGTAGTAAAGCTTCTGAAGTAGGAACTAGGAAATTCTGTCAAAATAAGACAAAGCTCCATGCTGCTGCAGTTTAAGTTAAAAAAAAAAAAAAAAAAAAAAAAAAAA
>VWZG01004796.1:0-35331 GCA_013396735.1 Grallaria varia | reverse complement strand
TCACCCTGACGCTGGCAACGTGACGAAGAAACAAACAGACTTGGAAAAGCCAAGACCAAATCCCAGAAGAAAAGTGCAGGAAACCATGAAAGTAAGCCACACATCAGAACATCCAATGCCACAGTGAACCTATCAGACATTTCTTTTGTGATCTGACTACAGAGATATTTGAACAGGACATCCAAAATGGCCAACACCATAACAGTGACCAAACCTAAATCTAAGAACAACTTGCCTGATAGAAAGTGTTCCAATAAGGAGAAATTATCTCCAACTTCAGTTGACTCTTGAGATTATAAAAGAGGAAAGGGGAAACAGATGAAAGAAATACTGTTCAGTTGACTTACTAAGAATACGAAAATGTTTTCCTGCGACATCTCCTGGATGTGTAATTGTAAGTTGATCTCATGGAAGACAAGACAAAAGCAACTATAAATTGTGCAGGGACATTTCTACGAATAACTGTGTTAAGTGAACTTAGCTTTGAATACTTTAAACAGTGAAGTCTTTAAAAAAAAAAATCAGCATAAACTTCTAATGAAGTCAGTGATTCCACAAGTAAGAACCACTTCTCTTTACACACATTCTGATAAGTGTTGATACATGAGGATGGCACACACCAGAAAGATCCCAGAGTAAGTTAAGGCCTTTGCATAGGAAGCTGCGCAAGAAAGCACCCTAAACAACTGACTCCATGTGCAAGAACTAGCTCTGCTTATGCTAATTGAATGAAAGCTACAGATTGAACAATGGCAAGTCATCATAAAATAAAAATCCTGCCAAACTGATGATGTAAAACCTCAGACATGTTTGAAAAGAGCATAAGAAAAACATTACAACTGGGGAAATTGCTGGTTTATAATGAAGGCTGAGCTCTCCCAGGGACCAAATTAATTAAATTTTCTTGCAGCTGTGACCTTAAAACCTTTTACTCTTAAGGCAATCTGTGTAAATAACTGGCTGTAATCAGAATATCAAAGACATAGGCTTGCTATTTCTTGTGCTGTTTACTACTTCAGGATTTTACTCCTTATTTACTACTGATAACAGTAATGTTCTTCAACACTTTAGAAATGCTGAAGCAGAGACAGAAAGAGAGCCAGGACTTCATGATCCTTGTGGGTCCCTTCCCACTCAGCATTTTCTGTGTTTCTGTGATATTCAGCCTCAAGATTTTTTACAGTCCTGATACTGCCTAACATTTCTGACCAGTAGAACTGATAACTAATCTGACAGTAAAGCCACTGTTACAACTGTTTCTTAAAATATTGATGTGTAAAACCCTGGTTTTGGTTATATGTCACAAGTCCATGCATCACTGCATACACGTCCACTACAACAACTTTGAATGCCAGCAAAGATTTGGTCAAATCATTGACTCCAATGTCCCAAGTCTATCAGTTCTCTTCATGTCTTTCTAAAAAGGTGAATTGCGATCTCTGCAATTTAAAGAGCCTGGGAAAAGTTAGATGAAGAGGCAGAATGCAAAAGCACCCGAGTCTCTTCCTCCCAAGTAGCAGATCATAGTCCCACTAATTTAGAAAAAGGTGAGGAATTCCCCCAAATGAAAAAAAAGACTGAGAAATAGGAAGACAGAGTAGATATTCAAAGACAAAGTCAGGAAGAAAAACCAACCAAACAAAAAGAAACCTAACCCAGAAAAAAAGAATCAATAGGGGAAAAAATTCAAAACTAAAGCACCCATGAAGGATAAAAATTAGAGAAAGCAAGATAAGTTTTCTCCCTCTCCCCAAATGCTCCTCAAGAAGATAGAAATCTAAGTAAACAGGAACATTAAATTTCATATTCATTATAATCTTAAGTATATTTTATTTTCTCCTAGACAAAAATCGATTTATGTTGACAGAATTGAGGAACGCATGCATTTTCAGAAACATCTTTCTCTCTCCAAAGTCTAAAAATCAGACACAGAGAGACAGAGTAATGGTTACTTACAAAGGAACACTAGTCTTAACATCATAGATGCTTTAAAGAAAAAGTCTAGTGACACCAAATCATTGTGCAGTAATATTTGACAGATGAAAAGTTAGTTAGCCATGCAACATCAGGCTATACCTTCAAAGTGCTTGAAACTTCCAAATCATAATTGAACTACTACATACATCACTCAAAGATTAACCTCCTGACAGACCAACAAACCCAAACTTTCCAGGATTAGGGAATTCTATTTGCCTCAGTACGGCACATTCTTTCGTTAAGGCCAGGTGTTGAATGCAACAAGCAAATTACCACCAGTCATCTATTAGTTTAGACAGAAAGGTTGTAAAACAAGTTTTACATCTGAATGAGCAGCTTACCATGTGGAATTTCATCGGAATAAAGATTTTTGTACACATCCATAGCAAAATCCACCATGTTGGTATCACTGAGGAGATCCAGTTTCCCTTGGAGCAGTTCTTTTTCATTGTATATCTGAAACAGGAATTAACAGATTTATATAAATAGCCTTAAAGAGTTTCAATTCATATTACACAGTTACTTTTACAGCACAGTTTATGGACTTTTGTACAATCCAATTGTTTTAAACATCAAATCTCACAGCTCTGTCATTAAGTGTGCTTACTATAAAGCCCTTCTATATTTTCTGTCTTGGCAACATACCAAAACTTCCTGCTATTTATGAAAGCAGGAACTTCAAAAACTAATTAGAAGTTAAGTAACATTACTATTCTCTTAACAGGAATAGTAATTCCNTAAAACCTTTGTCATATTTTTCTTTCAAAACACTGAATACTGTCCACAAAACAAAACTAGTTACATATTTAATTAACTAATAACTAAGACTAGTTAAATTAATTAAAGTAGATATCAGAAGAGATGCTCAAGATTAAATTCATAATTCAATTGTAGCACAGCTTAATCTAAAACATGTTGCTAGGTCTAAAGCACAAGAACAAATTTAGAGTAGCTGTATAATTGGATGGTGTGCTTTTAAACTTGTCAAACTGTTTACCAGAGAGCTGCAAACTGCAGTTAGGTCTTCATGATGTGGGTGAGGGCCAAATCTAGCACATTTCTCAAAAACACATTTGCACAAGAATTGTATTGCAACTCACCACACCACATTTATGGACATCTCAAATATAGAACCTACAAGTTTAATTGGGCTCTGAACATTGTGTTGTTCAAGATTAACACTACAAAAATGTAGTTTAGTTAACTTGGGCTGACTTACAAACGCTAAAATTGTAGAAAAATATCCCCAAGATGACAGACATTAAAGCAAAGTCCACACACTAGACGTGACAACTAGTTAGGTCACGTCTCAATATATGCATGGTCTATCAGTCTCTAAAGCCTAAAATAACATCTATCTTAAATCCAAAACTTACGCAATTTTACACATTTTACTTCCCTTTGAAAATTGCTCACGTAAGTGCTTCAGATACTTGAGGCCAAGCTGAGAGCCGCGGGGCTGTCCCAGGCCGTAGGGCTGCGAGTGCGCTGCGAGGGAGAGCTTTAGCTTTTCCCTTCCCCGCATGTCAGGGAGGGAAAGGCACAACGCCAACCGCGAGGCAGGAGGAAGGGCAGGAGAAGCTCTGCGCCGCCTCACAGCCGCGGCGAGAGCGGGGAAGGGCTCCCTCGGGCCTCCTCTGAGCCCTGCTCCCGTCCGTCCCGGGCAGCCCCACACGCCTCGCCCTCAGCCCACGAGGCGCAGGAGCCCCACGCCCCACCCTGCGGAGGCCCCGAGTCCCTCACGGGCCGGGCCCGGCCCACGCAGCGCCAGAGGAAGGCGCCGGCCGCGACGCGCCAGGCCCAGGGAAGCACCGGCAGCCAGGCGCAGAGCCTGCCGCTCTCCCGCTCCTGCAGCCGGCTCTCCCACCCGTAGGACGGCCACGCACCTCCTTGACGGAGAGGAACTCCAGCAGCGGGAAGACCAAGTGCCGGTCCAAGAAGTGAGCGATGCGAGTGGTAAGGTCGTACTCCGCCATCTTGGCGCCGGCTGAGGGGAAGGGCCGTGGCGGGACGCGGCTCTTGTGGGCGCTGCGCCTGCGCGGACCTGCCCGGCACAGCCGGCAGCGGTGGCGCCTGCGCAGTGCAGTACGCGAGGGGGGGGTCTGGGGAGGAGCCAAAGGTAGGGGGGCGGTGGACGTCGTGCCGTGTCCCCAAGTGGTGGGCTGAGTGCTGAGAGACCCCTTCCTGTGCTCCCCGTGTGGGGACAACGAATGGGCTGAGTCCTGCAGGATCGCTGCCCGTCCACCCGGTGTGGGGGCAGTGGATGGACTGGGCCCTGCCGGGTCCCCTCCTGTGCCCTCGATGGCTGTAGGGCCCGTCCGGGTGCCCGCAGTGGGGCCCCAATGGCTGTAGGGCCCATCCGGGTGCCCAGTGTGGGTGAAGGCACCAGTGGAACACATGAGCAGGTGCTGAGGGACATTTTGCATCCCGGGGCAGGTTCAGCTTAATAGTGTGGGATTCTTGAAGAGGTGAAGGTCTCCTAAAAGCATTCCAGAGGAGCTGTGAGGTGTGAGTCCAGCCCGCCCACTTTGTGCTCTGTCTGTGAGCTTGACTTGCTTTAATCTGGTAAAGAGGATCTGAAAAGGGGTCTAAGCTATCCTTGGCACCCAGTGAAAAGGTTAAGTGTTGGCCCGTGTTGGCCCATGTTGGCCATGGTTCCGAGCCCTCAGTGGTGAGGCCATGCCGGATGAGATGCAGTCAGGAGGCTGGGGGAGGTTTGCACAGGGAAATCCAAGCAAGTACAGCAATGTGTTACTGAGTGTAGCAACAGAAGCAGAAGAATTGCTAATACTGATGATAACTTGCCTATTCCTTGTAGCCAGAGTAAGGAAGCATTGGTACTTGCTGCTCAGGGAAGTGTTTGAGTCACCATTCCCGTAGGTATTTAAAAGACGTGGATGCAACACTTAGGGACATGGCTTAATGGTGGATTTGGCGTGGTTGGACTAGATCTTTAGAGGTATTTTCCAACCTAAGTGAATTTATGATTCACCTTGTTTTATCTCACCTGAAAGATATAAAAGGTATGTTTTGCTTTTATACTTCGGAAGTTTTCTGCTGATTTTTGTAGGGACACACAGGTGATTCTAGTGAGTCAAGCCTCATCTCTTTACACATTAAATATGACTAAAACCTTTGTCACAAGGAAACTTTTTCTTTCCTGGGCAGAGGCATAAATAATTTGCTTAGTGATTCATATAACTACAGACTATGTCTACGGAAACTACAGTAGCTGTTTATGCAGAATAGTGAGTTAATATAGTTGTAGTAGAGGTTAGTTCTAAACTTGGCTGGTTTGTTTTAAATGTTAATGGGAGATGAGAAATGAGGAGGTCATACATTTATGAAGCCATTCTTCAGGCAGCTAGTGATGTTCTCCCTACCATAACAGAAAGATGTAAAGACCACAGAATTAAGGATGTCACAGGCTGGTTTTTAGAGGTAAGTCTCCATTGCAGCTCAATTATTACAGTGGTAGAAGGTGTTCTTGTAAGGGAAAAAACCATGTAGAATGAATGAAATCTATTCTTCACATGACTCCAGTTATTAACACGTTAATATAAATCTGTAGGATGTGTAGTTTTGTGTTAGTAATGCTCTTCTTGGAATGTCATCAGTAAGAAAGAATCCCTCTTTATCTGCAAGACAACCTTGTATTTTTCGTAGTAATTGTAGATATCATTTGCTTGAAAGGTACTCAGGTATCACTGATGACATATGATCTCTGGCGGTGGAAACTATCCACCATATGACTTTTCCCATAATAACTGTGTGGGTTTCACCAAGCCCTGTTCAAACTTGCCATTGGTTGTTCCTCCTCATGGGATTTGGGTTACCAAGCTGCCAATGGGAGGCAGGCTGTGGAGTTGCCAGTGGAAGACCCTCAGCCCTACAAAAGGCTGAAGCATCCAAGGCACTGGGCAGTACTCAGTTGCAGTTGATGAGTGACTGTCTACAAGAAACAAGTACAATAATGAGAGAAACGGTATAAAGAACTGGCTGGAGAGAGCCTGTTAGAGAAAGACCATTACAATACTCTGTGGAGGGGAAGCATCAGTAAAACTGTTGTAAATTCCCAAAGTGAAATATACTCTGTGCTGAGGACTGCTGTTCTGAGAAAATAAGACAGTGTCTAACTACTTCAGCCATATCATCTAGAGAAATAACTATTGCCCTCTTGGTGAAAATTGTTCTAAAATACATTTAAGCTTTCATGGCAAAACAGTCTTAGCCAGGCAGAACTGAATAACAGAAAATTAAAATTTATTTTGAAGTCTTGCACAGACACCTGACTGAGGACTCATACAAGGCATAGTAAGCTCTAGGCCAAATTTCATTTTTGACATAGACAAGACTTGAGGTTGAAGTACTTTAACCTAGTGAAGTGCTTCCATTCTGGAAATTCAGTCCACTGTACTTAAGATTGCTAGTTTGGTTCATGAAATAAAAGCTATTTCTCTAGAATTATCTAGAAGGATATTTTAAGAAAAGAAAATCAACAGAAATATATCTTGCTTGAGCTGGGCCTTTTGATTTCATAATTCTTAAATAGCAAGGAAATTTTGTCTAAAGGATTCCATTTACATAATTGACTGTCATTTATCTTATTGTTAACACGACAGTGGAATCCAACATTCTTTGAATTGTTAGAACTAGGAAATCATAATAAAATATATTCCTGTCTCACATTATCAAAGGGAAATTGAATCTATTAACTTCTTCCACATCCAATGATTCAAGCCTTACAAAACTTGTTTTTTTTTTAAATTTATTTGTTGATATCTGAAAACAAGTTTTAAATCCTAATTCCATAAATACTTTTACACTTGTTAATACAGAAATATTTCTAAAATCCAGAATGTGACATCTACAAGAATTCATTACTGTCAACTATTCCTGGACAGCATTCAAATTTACACTAAGGGTATCTCAATTCAGCTGAATCACCATAAAAAATGATTATGTTGGAAAGTGGCCTGGTGGAAAAGAACCTGGACGTGTTGGTCCATTGTCAGTAAAACATGATCCAGCAGTGTGGCCAGGAAGGCCAATGACATCCTGGCAGGAATAGTGTGGCCAGCAGGACTAGGGAAGTGATTTTTCCCCTGTACTCAGCACTGGTGAGGCCACACCTCATCATTGTGTCCAGTTCTGGGCCCCTCAGTTCAGGAAGGATATTGAGGTGCTGGAACATGTCCAGAGAAGGGCAACATAGCTGGTGAAGGGTCTGGAGCACAAGTACTATGGGGAACATCTGAGGGAACTGGGATTGTATAGCCTGGAGAAGAGGAGGCTCAAGGGAGACCTTACCACTCTTTACCTGAAAGGAGGTTGTAGCCAGGTGAGGGCCGGCCTCTTCTTCCAGGTAACAAGCGATCGGACAAGCTGCACCAGGGGTGGTTTAGGTTAGGCATTTGAATGAAATTCTTCACCCAGTAATTAGATGCTGGAACTAACTGCCCTGGGAGGGGGTGGAGTTACCATCCCTGGAGGTGTTTACTGAATGACTGGAGGTGACACTTCGTGCTGTGTGGTTGACAGGGTGGTGTTTGGTCATAGGCTGGACTGGATGATTTCAGAAGTCTTTTCCAATCTAATTGGTTCTGTGACTATGTACCATGTTAAAAGTTCATAATTATTTGATACACTTTTTCTGCTTTAAGAATGTTACTAAAGAGTTTGTCTAATGGAATTATAATTTAATTAGTGGAGTCACTTTGCATTTGTATTAGTGGAACATGTGTAAGCAGGTTTTCCTCACTTGAAAGTATGACCATACTAAGAAGTTGAAGGCAGCAGTGCTCACCTGGTTGTACTTTACCAATGAACGGTGTTAGGCTCTATCCTCAACTTTCAATGTGATATTTTGTGTATTTTTGGAAATATTTCTCTCATAAAAAACCCAAACAACTTATGAAACTCTTGTGTTACAAGATTCACTGATACCTTGAATCAAGTGAATATTTAAATAGAAATCAGTCAGTCAGCTCTAATACATTCTCTGTCAAGGTGTCAGCCAAACTTAGGTTTTTTTGTAAAACAGGTAAATAAAACATTTTCTCCTCCCTCCACAAAGGTGATTCGTAGGAACAGACAAAGCAAGGAGATAGTTATTTCATAGGAAAAGGAGTTTTATGTTTACAACCCACTTGTAGGGAAAAATATTTGTTTTCTCATAGCCTATAGACACAAGATACCTGTCAGAATAGAAATTTAGAGGTGAATTTCTTACGCATGTAGATGTCTCTGCTGGCTGATGTCCTCTTAAAGATTGCATCATGTATCATAATATACTGACACATGTTAGGGTTAAAATTATAGTCGTGAAGAAAACCGTATGATCCGTGGCTTTGGGCTTGTTCTTATTCTATTGCCTTGATTTTTTTAGAGAATACAGTAAGAACAAAGGAATGGAGGGGGGAACCTTTTACACAGAAACAGTCTCTACCTTTCCACCCAGTGGTACAATTTTGATTTTCTTGGTCAGGGTAACAAGAAAAGATAGAAGTAAGTATAATTTTATTTGAAAATAACAAATGCATCTTCAGTGTTACCAGCTTGTCCAATTCTGTGCTTTCAAGAGAGACTTTAAAGGATTGTTGTAAGGCAGAACTACGTCTGGGAATTAGAGAATAGTTCAGTGAGCTTAGATGGATTGCTAAGGAATAGATTAATTTGGCTCTGTAACTATGACATAGTGTACTTCAAATATACAAAATAAGGCAAAGGAAATTGTAAGTAAAGCTTTTTATCCTAGACTATTGGAATCAGTGAGGAAGGGCATAATTTAATCTCAGATCTTTATTATTGGTGATGATGGATGAGCATGAAAGAAACTAGCTTTGCTTTCCAATCCCAAATTGTTCACAAAAGAAAGATTTGGAGAAAAACCATTGGACTTCAAGTACACTTGAGTTGGAGATCAGAGAAAAAATGAGGTCTTTCAAAATAAGCATGTTCTGAAGTTATTTTTCAAAATGGCTTTATACATTAAGGAGTACAGTAAGTCATGCATTAAGTAACTTGAAATTGTTGCTTCTTTGATTTATTAAAAAAAAAAAAAAAAGGAAATAACAGGATGGGGGGAAAGGAAAATTTTCCAGTGGGAAATATTTTTATCTTTTATATCCCCGTAAAGTATTTGGGAAAAATAATAGGCTATTATGGAAAAGTTTCAAGATAATGAATGTGCAACAACTTGTAGTGAATATTATTTTATAAGTTACATATGGAAAGAACTCTACATGCCAGCAGCTCTTACTCTATATATTCTTTCTCTGTCCTTGACCATTGGATCAGTTTGGGTTCAGTTATGAGCTATTAAACATTTGTGGAATAATTGTACATGACAATTTGAATTGAAGGTGATACAGTTATTTATATCAGCAATTTTTTAAACAATTATTTAAAAACCATCTGAAGTTGATATAAATCTGGTTATAGCCATGAGTTTCATGACCTCTGTTTCTGTTTAATGGTCTTTTTTTTTTGGTTTCTGATACATCTTCTGACTGTGGATTTGAAAATTTGTTTCCCTTTCCATTGTTCAGGAAGTGGGGCTTGAAACTATCTTAGTTTTAGGCATTTACCTCCAAGCTTCAGTATTTTAAAATCTTTTAGAAATCTATTTAATACATAGAAAATAGAGAGGATGTTTGTTTCATGAGGACTTGAATAAAAGGGTTATAAACTTCAAGCATTATGTAGCAAGTGAAGATTCTTTGAGTTTTTTCTGAGTAAGGGAGGGTAGAACAATTTTTTGTCACATTCATGTATGTGAGGTAGTACCTGCAGAAATTTACCAGTTTGTGAGGAATTAATTTTCATTGCGTTTTCATCTTTTATTAAATTATAATCTTTTTTATTGCTGCTTTATTTAGTGCTGCATTAGTGTCTTTATTTTGTTACTGCATTATTGATCATCTTCCTTTCAGTAATTGCTGCACATTATGGAGACTATATTGTTCTAATAAGGCCTGCAAATATGTAACATTTATAACCCTAAATTTGATTCATAAGTACAGGACTGTAAAGTACCTGAACAAAAGTAATACTCCCATTTAAACACTGCATGCCCTGCTTGCCGTCCAGATTCATTAGGAATCAGTCAGCTCTGACCCAGACGTCTACAGCTCTTAGTGTAAGTGTGCCACAGTCTTCTTGGAAGCCCTACTAACTGGAGCACAAATAGATAGATCCATCCCGCAGTAAACTAATGCTCAAGTAAGTTGCCCCAAGAGCTGGGGAAGAACAGGGAAAGAGAGATGTATTATGCTTCATCCATGTTCCATCTTTTTTAGGTTCAAAGTCCATAGCTTTGTAATCAGGTGGAAGACTTGGCCAAAAACTTGACTGCAGGAAACAGCTTAGAATCAGAATAAAGTGTAAGGGAGCTATATCTTCTCTACTTCTCATTATTTCTCCATGTACAATTTTTTTTCTTTTTATAAAACAGCCCGCTGTGCACCTTGGCTTAGGTTGCCAAATAGGTAATTTAATCTCCCATAAGGATGGGGTAGTGTTCTCTTGCAGCAAGACTAAATGTTAAGAGAAGAGAGTTGTTGGGTTTTTGTCCGAGCAAGTGGGCAAGGCAGGTGGGGCACTATGAACAAATGGTCTGGACATACATTTCAAGTAACGCAGGAAGGTCTTACAATTGAAAACAGAGGCACTCTTTAAATATGTTTCCTTGGCACTGCATATTTACCTGCATTTACTCAAGGAATAATTTGTCATTTTTGAGTGTTGTTGTTAATCACTTTGCTCTCAGCCTGCTCAGTTAATTCAAGTATAAGCTGGCTCCAGTTAGCATGGAGGACAGGGTGTCAAGAGACCATAGCCCTGTGTCCATTCTCCTGCCTCATTCTTTTGTAGGACGGGACTGGGTCTGGGAATTCTAGTCCTGCCTGCTTTCAGTGGCTTCACAGAAATGAGTAGCTTGGGGAAAGGTGGTGGTGAATACTTGTGGGTAGTGCTAGGTCCCTTTGCTCTGGGAGCTTCTGGGGCACATGAAGTGGATTTAAGGGCAATCTGGAGACATGAGATGAGCATTTTATATAAATACGGGCAGTATATTTCACATTCAGATGCCTTATTTTACCTATCTTCAGGAGGCCACGATAAGTTCATGGTCACCATCGCAAGTCCTACAAGGAAGCTGTATTTGGATTAGTCTAATACATCCACAGCCTTGTGCATCAGTGTCAAACAGACAGCATTTGTTCAGAAAGGACGGGACTGCTACAGGCTGCGGAATACTATCCTGTGATGTTCATGGGCAAGGCAGAAGAGCCAACAGCCCATAGTGGATCTGATTACTTGAGTTCATTCAAGAACCAACAAGATTAGTGGTTTTACTCTGTTAGATTATCTCACATACACTTGCTCACCCACAGCATTATGTTTGGTAGGTCTTGGCTTTCCTTCCCAGCAGGGAGGTCATGGCTGGTCCAGGAATTCTGGAGACAAAGTCATGTTGGATCGTGGTGTGCCACTTCTCACGGCTGCTGGCCTCAGGCATTACAGACCAAGGTCTCTGAGCACCCCCTGGCAGTTGTTTCCACACATACCTCCTGATCCCTGGGATCCTTCCTCCAGCTGGGATTTCCACTGCCTTCTTTCCAGGCCCCTTTCTTCTCTCTAAAGCCATGTCTTTTTTTCAGGGAGCCCTTCTTTGAGGCCCCTAGCCTCCCATTTTCTCAAGTAGTCTGTGTAGAAACACAATGCCTGATCAGCCTCCTAATTGGGGGTTCTGTCTCTGCATTAATTGAAGGAGGTGGGTTGTGCCACTCTTCAGTCTCAATGTTATCAAAATTTATAGCCAGACCGTACTGGTTGCCAGTAGAAAGCAGCAGTTTTCCTGAGGGTTCAAAAGTTCAGTTTCGTATATTCATACAGGTATAGACACAGATCACCTGCCTCCTAGTGCTTAATTGTTTTTATTCTTTTTTTTTTTTTTTTCCCCTACAACAGTAACGCACCAAAGATGCCTGAAAATACAAAAAGAAACCATCACTGTTCTCGGGCTTTGTCCATGGGAAGTGGACTGCGTCACCATGCTAACCACAAGAAAAACATTCCAATCTTACAGTGTTCCCTGTACTCATCTCAAATTAACTTCTCTAGGAGGGATAACATTTTAGGCGCATTTGTTGAGGAGGAAAATTGAAGCAGGGAGATGATAAAGACTTACTGAGAGCTAGCACAATAGATTGGTGGCAGGACCAGGGAAAGAGGAAAAGATCTGACCTCACTCTGGTCTCTTGGAGTACTTAATTGTTGTAGGGGCCTCCAGTCGGTAATGAGTCTAAGACAGTGGAAAGCACAATTTCTCACGGGGGCGGGGGTTGTGGTGAAGATGTTCATTTCTCTCCTTTTGTTTGAGAGCTGTCTTTGAAGGCATTGTTCTTCCACAGCTGCAGTAGCCTACATTCATTGTGATAATTGTGGGACAATACGTAGAATGGATGATTGATACATGAGATAAAGTTGTGTAAGAATATTACTAGACAATCATATGGAGATAATAAATTATGTAAAGACAGCTCAAAGAAATAAGCTAAGGACAATTTTAGCAGGGTACAATGTGGGAGATGGTACAGCATATCCAAATAGGGATGAAAATGGGTAAGAGAAACAGCAACCAAAACATTTGCTGGAACAAGTCACATAACCGGACATGAGTTATTTATTACAGAGAGGTGTAAGTAGCTCAAGGGCAGAAGAAGAAACAAATTCTCTGTGCTCGTGATGAGTTCTGTATTCTCCATGCACCCTTTCATGTTTTTTCCATATCAGAAGCAGGTATTAAGTGCATTTTTTTCCTTTGGTAGGAAATCCAGGTGTACAGGCAAGGACTGGATATTTAGACTGTTTGGCCCGAGAGACACCACAAAGCTTACAGACCAGTCTGGACACATCTGAGGAGACAAGAAGATACCAACAGTGGAGAGGTTGCTGCCTTACAAAATGTGACGTGAACTCAATGCTTTTGAAGCAGAGCACATCTGCGTGTACCCACCTGAAGGGTGTAGGATATAGAAAGCAGTGAGCAAGCAAAGTTTGATTTGGGTTTGGTTTTTTATTTTCCTTTTATTTCTGAGTCACACTTCATAAATTTGTTATCAGCTCTGTGTTAAGGCTTTTGAGAGACAGGCTTTCTTACATATTCCAACTCTTCTATTCTCACTATTTATCAGTGATGCTGTATGACCTCAACAGTTTGAACTCTCAGTGAAGTTAGTTATAAGAGAATCTTGAAAAGTTTTATAACAAGTTAAAAGAGTGGTTAAAAAAGGGAAAGATGCAGCCTGCAGTGAGAAGAAGTTGTTATTACTAAAGTAGAATCTGAAGTAAAGATACTAACTTGTTATTAACATCTGCGAGTCCACTACTTAAGTTTTTTAGCAGATATGTAATAAACATGGCTGCTTTAGGATTATGCAGTTGAAGGAGAAGTGGTTTAGGCACTCCTGTCAAATGATCACCCTGTGGTTGTGGGCTTCTCTTCCCTCTGAGAACAATAGCTATGCACTAGTGCTGTGGTTGCCTCTTTAAGCTGGCTCAGAATCCCTGTCTAAATGCAGCCTCAGCCAGGAAGGTGAAGGGAAAGCTGCCTTTCCTTTCTCACTGTACTTCTGATACAATGTTGGTCTGTATGATTGATATTAGTGTTTTCAGTAAACAGACTATGATGTCTTAGAACTCAATAATTATTCCCTCCTTGCCTAACAAGACTGGTATTTCTAAATGTCTGTTAGATCCTGTAGACGAGTCTTCTGTGGCATGATACGGTCTTACAGAGTTTGATCCAAACTTATTGAAGCCAGCGGGATTTGTCAATTGACTTCAGTGGTTTTTAGGGGGTCAGAAACAGAAAGAGGATTTGGACCAGAGCCCTAGCAGCGCAGCATTTTCCCCACTATACTAAATCATTTAAGGATATTTAAAGAGGTCTAATTTTTCTTCCTCTCCCAAAATACTGAAAACATTTCAGTTGCCTATGCTAATCTTTTACCATATTGTTACTTCAGAAATACAGGCATTGTGAGCTACATGCAGGCATAGAATGTTGTGAAACTTACATGGTTTGAATTTTGAAGCAATGTTTGTTCATGATGTTATGTGTTAAGTTTCATCTCCTAGGGAAGGTGTGTGTGGTATTTTTGTTTTGATTTTTTAGTTGGTTATTTTTTTCAAGCTGAGTTATTAGGCCCTGAAAAATGGAAGTGCTGATATAATCTGAAATAGTATTTCCTGAAGGGCCCTGTTAGAGCAGTATTCCAGGAGTTTAATAAATCCCATTGTGAGAGTAATTTGTCATTTTATCCCTACAGGCAAATCTGTAAAGGTTAGTGAGGGCTATTTGTCAAAGTTAAATGCTGCTTAAAATTTTGCATCCAAAAAACAAACATTTATTAAATATTCCTAGCTGTCTTCTTCAGATTATCTTGGCAAAAATAGTTTTGAAGAGGAGAGATGGGGAAGCAAGTGTCTAAGGGGAATTGTTCATATGCTTGCCTAATTATGAAAAACTTATTTTCTGTATGAGTAATTTCAGCTGAGCCTGCGCAGTTTTAGTCAAAAAATTAGGATGGTCTGTGTGTAAAAACTCCCAGTGTCAATAGCCAATACTTGGAAAAATGCAGGTATTTTAAATAGGACTGGTTTAAATGGGGAAACTGCTGTCATGCTGGCTAAAAGTGTATCCTGCTGTTTGTTCCCAAAATCTTGTCAGTATACATTTCAAGAGTTTATACTTGTAGATGGAAATTAAGCTTCCAGTCATGTGAATTCTCCCTACTTAACTCTGTTAGTAATAAAGTATTACAATAGTAGGGAAAAGGCTGACACAAGAAAGCTGCCTTTACAGTAGCAAAATGATTTGTGGTTTTTGCTTTTTAACATGTTTATTAAAGCATAATCATATGAAAATGTTTAAAAATTAAAATCATATTCCACTTAACTACAGCGTTAACATTTTACAGGGAGTTGGGTAAGAACCTTTCTCCTTGTAATTAGAGCAGTCTAGGTTTTTCTTTGTATTTTTCATCAAGTTGCTAGTTATTTTTCTGACAGTGCAAAACTGGAGAATTTAGCTAGCTGAATTACAATAAACCTCTTGTAGGTTTATAGGATCTGATCTAAAGTACTCTTTAGAGAAGTGATATTCTTCCTGTACAGCTTGATAAGCAATCACCCCAATTCATAAAACAAATATTGAAACAAAACAGGGATTGCTTATTTTTCTGAACTGTTTAATCAGCAAACTCTTCCCTAAAGATGGATCAAATCCTCCTTTTTAATTTATTCAGCATAAATGAATTAAATTGAAACCTGATTAGCTCACAGTTGGGAGAATCTGCAATGACTTGGAACACTTGCTAGGGATTAACCCAAAATCCCAGGCACTGTATTCTTCTGTACTGCCTTTTCTAGTAGCATCATTTGTTCATGGTAAGATTTTAGAGTCCTTCTTTTGAAGGTTGCTGTAAGACTTATGTGCCTTTCACCTTTTACCATATAAGCATTTTAAAATGCTTATATGTTATGATTGGACTCAACAATTCAGCAGTAAGAATTTTCTGAGAATCAGTTTGTGATTCAGTATTTATGAAGTCGAGTATAGGAGCTGCACAAAAGTATTATTATTTTACTCTAAGCAGTAGAAGAATTGCCATGATTGTAAAGTAGTAATTCCATTAGCTTGCTGTCAAAGCTATGCCAGCGTCTTTTCTGCTAAAGACAAAAGCCCTTGTGAAAGTGCTTGCTCATTATCGAGAAATAATAGGATACTATGCAGTTAAGTATGACAAGTTTTATTCTTACATCAACAATATGTTAATGATAAGCATAACATTAGCCTGTTGACAGACTGATTTCTTCAGAACAATCATTGTATGTCAAATGTTTTTAGAAATTTTATAAAGAAGTCTCATTTTTAAGGCCAGACCATAGCCAAAAGGTGGCAGTATTCTATTCAATATTCATTTGCAAAACAGTATAAAAGTGCATATATTTATTGACACTTTGCTTCTAATATCATATCAAACTGGATGATTGTATCCTAAAAATAATGTTGATTTATGAAAAGAACTTATTCAGAATGAAAGTAGAAATTAAGTTTCTGCCTTATATTTTAAAGCTTGCAAAAATAATCTAAGACATAAATTTTTATTATTAGGTGTTTAGTGTTTCATGTGATACCTACATTGTCACTAAAAGATAACTTTGGGGTCTGGGTGTTTTTATGGAGTGCATAAGAGCATTAAAATGTTTTCTCTAGGTGTTGGCAGAGTTAAATCATTTTACCTTCGAAAAGAAAGAAATTAATCTCCACATGCTTTTAATATGAGCCAAAACTGCTGCATTAAAACCAATTTGTTTTATACGCCCTAGAGATTCGTAATATTTTTCATCAATATTTTTCACGGGCTTTTTTGTGCTGAGACAACAATAAGTTGAAGAGTTGTTGAAATATTACTTTTCCTGCCTGCCAAGTTGTTGAGCTATACATCAATGGTTTGTGTCAGAATAGTGTGAGATTAAAGTTTGAATATTAGTGGGAAAGAGTGCTTGCAAGTGTAATTACGTTTAAGCAAATGTTTCCATATAAATTTTGATCCATAGTTATGTCAGATGTACATATGAATTTACTGTAGTTACAGAATAAGTTTAAGCCCAATACAGTAAATGAGTATTTTATTTTAATATGAAATAATTTTAAAAATCACTTCTTGTTACAGTCTTTTAGAAATATTTAAGAATCAGATATTCCCCAAATATTGACTAGTCCCTTTTCCTGTTATTATTTTCCATCCTTTTTTTTCAGTATTGAAAAGTTTTGATAAACAGATGTGAGACAGAAGAAAACTTGATTCAGTGGCAGGGCCTGGGAAATCCAATTAAAATGGTACTGGTTTTGATATGCTTCTATATTCACCTCTTGTAGAGTATAATTCACACCTATTGATCTTTTGTAATATCAAGCAAAACATGGTACAGTTTCTGATGGAACAGGAATTATTGTCTTTTGATACATCACTGACTTCTCTATTTTTCCCCTTCATTTTCTGCAATAGCCTCGCTCATGGCATCTCTGAGGGCATTTCCCTTTTCTAGAAAAAAGGATGAGACATATTTTTGTTCAAGAATCATTTTGGTGTTCTCACATGGACAAGAAAGTGATGTGAAATTTAATTCTTTGTATAATCAAATGAGGCAGAGCATTGTATCAGTAGCACAAACTCAGGAAACATCATGAAGATAAGGATAAAGGTATTGGACAAATTCAGTTGAATACCACAGATATAATTAAGACACTGTTCAGAAGACCAGAATGGATGATGATATTTTTTCACCGACAACTCATCAGTTTTTAACAAAACATCTTAAGGAAGTACAAGTGTGCAAATGCTGACTTTGCTAATAATCTGTTTCCTGCTGGGCTCCAGTGTTTGTGATCCATCTGCTTCTAGAGTTTATTCCCAAGGAGTATTTTAAAAAAGCTTACTTGTACAGTAAGGCCTAGAAATTTCCTGAAATTATTCTGGGAACAAATCCAGATAGTGAAAACTCTGGAATATATTCTTTTATATCGATATCAAAAAGAACCATTGCTTGTGGCAGTGTGTTCCCAAGATACTGAATATATCCCTGGAGGAGAGGAGGGAAATCTCAGTGATGCATCACAGTTTAAGCAAATATGGTCAGGCAGTACAGCACAACTACAGCAATAATATTTTTAGATTGCATTTCAAATTGTGTAAGCACATCTACATCTAAAAGCCATGGCACATGCTTTCAATAAAGGGTAATAGTCATAGCAGTCATCATGTAGGTTTATGCATATGTAGTTACCTAAGAGAGCAAATGATGCTCATTGTTTTCTTCCTGTAATTAAACTACAGGGGGTTCATGCATTCAAGTATTTCTCTTAACAGTAAACTTCTTTGTGATCATATATAAGTAGTGCTTTAGGTTGGAGTTTTGTCTCCTAAGAGAAGGATGAGCTCCCTGAACAAAACAGAACAAGCAGGAGAAGGATTTGGGAAGTTTTTGTTTTCATCCATGGGAAGAGGTTTGCATGTAGTGAATGTATGTATTCTCTATACCATATACTTGCTGCTGTGGATGACTTGTGCCTGTGCACTTGTTTCTAGGGGCTGCTCATTCTGCTCTTTGGGAGGGTGTGATTTTCTCTTGAACTTCTGCCTTTGCCAACACTCTGTTTTGTCTTGGTGCCAAA
Organism: Grallaria varia; assembly: GCA_013396735.1. Lineage (NCBI taxonomy): Eukaryota > Metazoa > Chordata > Aves > Passeriformes > Formicariidae > Grallaria > Grallaria varia. The sequence goes on along the minus strand of VWZG01004796.1, from coordinate 17,108 downwards.
TGCAGCAGTGGGCGAAATGAACGGAGGCTGTGCACATGGACAGCCATTCCTGAGTGTGTGTGTTGCATCACGTGTTGCTCATTGGGTACGAGTTATCCCTAAGTCTCGCAGATACTTCACTAAAAATATAACTGACTTGCAAGTTTTTGTTCTCTGTGTTCCTCCAAGAAAAACTTACGATGTGCAATAAATTAGCAGTTACTACAAAACTGTGCTGGTGTTTCTGGCGTAGACCTTTTAGATCTAGATTCCTAGGAATGTTTCCAAGCTTCAGTTCTGATCGAACTTACTTGTTTTACTTGAAAAGATATTAACTGGTGGGCAAAACTTGCCAAAATCTAGTTTATTACATTTGTATGCCTCTGCTCAGGATTGCTTTTGGGGAATAAAGGCAGGGCAGGATGTAGTTTCTAGGAAATCTTGTCACATAGGGTTTTGATACTATTTAACTTGGGCATAAAATGCAAATCAATCTACAAGGGAAATATAATTCGTATTAAAGAGTGTCCAGTTCTCTTGGAAGTTACAGGGAGACTTTTCAGGGACTGAAATGGAATAGCGTACACCAATGTCTCCTTTGAAAATATTGTTAATGATGCCATTGTTAAGGAACATAAAGACTGTGACACTGATCCTGTGCTGTTTTTTGTGCTCTGAAGTTGCTGTGAAGTAATAGAAACTGTGGTTCTTTGCCTGACATATATTTGTGGCACTCATGGTTACTGTGCACATATATTTCATGGCACATAAGAGCACAGCATTGCTTTTAGCAGAAACTGCTCTTTACATTGAAGATTTTTGGATATTATAGTCTAGATTCTGTAGCACTGTTACCTTCCGCTCCTGCTTTTTGAGATTACTCAGGTAATTTTGAAGAATTCCATTTGGTGAATGTCATCATGCACTTTATATATATTTTTCTCTAGAGAATTAGGGGGCTTTGTTTTAAGGGCTGCTTTTCGTTATTCTGTACGTATTATTGTAGTATTTTATCTTTCCATTTTCTACCTAAAATTTAGAATGTTTTCAGGACATTTTTCTATTTTAGGAGAAATTCCTAAGTCTGTTCATCACATTCTTCCTGCAGGTATGTACAGGGAGGACTTGAAGTACTGTTATTCCTTGCTGGAGTTTTGAACTGGCATACTACTGTGGACCTTTTGCAGTGGAATTCACTGGCTTTAGAGAATTTAAAATAGTGGAAATTGTGAGGTACTAAGATGGGTGGATTGCTAAAACTCAGAGCTACCTCCTTTTGCCTCCTGTGAGCATGAACTTGCAAAACCTTCGTTAAACTGCTCAGATAACAGTTATTCTTGCATGGAAAAGCAGTTAGATCACATATAGCAGTTTCTGAGATCACATGTGAGTCAGTTTTTAACCTGGTTAGTCTCTGCACACCTGATCAGTCCAGTTTAAAAGTAGGGGAGGGACCCCAGAAGGGAGAATTACCTGCAGTAATTCCAAGGACTGAAGACAGCCCCTGAACCTATTGGTTAATCTGCCAGAGAATGAGAGACTTGATTTTCATCTGGATTTCCTGGCAGCCAAGTAGAGCAACACTTACATGTTAGGCAGCCCATCAGGTATGTGACTAGTGGGAAGACATAGAGCCTTATGTCTCTTGTCCAACAGAAAATAAATACAAGTAGATAAGGAAGACTTGAAGATACAGTTGCAAAATGTGTGTGTGTTGAGAGGCAGGAGCGGGCTGTTGGTGCTCATCCATGAGACAGAAAGACAAAATTAGCTGCTTCTTTTCAGGAAATGTTTGATTGCAAGTGTGCAACAATCCTTAAACACAATTTTATTGATAATTGCTATCAAATGTATCTGAGGTTGAAAATGTGCCCTTCTACTGGAGGGCCACATGTGGAGTGCTGTGTCCAGTTATGGGCTTCTCACTACAAGAGAGGCATGGAGCTCCTGGAGCTGGTCCAGCTGATGGCTATGTAGATGTTTAAAGATCTGGAGCATCTATCTTGCCAAGAAAGGCTAAGGTACCTTGGCCTGTTCAGCCTCAAGAAGAGATGACTGAGAGAGGACTTCATCAATGTCTATAAGTATTTGAAGGGAAAGTGTCAAGAGGATGGAGCCAGGCTCTTTTCAGTGGTGACAAGTGCTAGAGCAAGATACAAGGAGCAGAAACTGATGCACAGAAAGTTCTGCTTGAACTTGAGGAAGAACTTTACTGTGTGGGTGACCGAGCACTATAACAGATTGCCCAGAGAAGTTGTGGAGTCTCCCTCAAGAACCCTCCAGACACAATCTTGTGCCATGTGCTCTAGGATGACCCTGCTTGTGCAAGGAGGTTGGACCAGATGACCACCCTGGTCTCTTTCTGCCTTACCCATTCTGTGAATATACAAGTTAAAGAAATTTAACATCAAAGAACTTAGTACTGTTGGACAATTACTGTCAGTTTTGTGGACTTCTGTGCTGAGTCTCATAGTCATCCAAAATTTACCTGAAATTATTAAAAAATCTACTTAATAAGAACTTTAAATACTGGAAATCCTCAGGGAAAAATCCATCCTCTAAAATGACAAGGCACATCCATATGGTTGATGAAGCTTTAAATATCTTATTTGATCTTTCTGGCAACCAGCCTATAATCAGTCTGCAACAAGACCTTTCTATGTATCAGACTTTAGGAACTGCTGAACTCATGAGAAATATGACAGTAGAAGTGAACTTGTTCATACTTCTTTTCCCATAGTGGTGAAGCAAAGATCTAATACATGATGAGGGGAAAGGTGTGGGTTGTGCTGCTTGAAATCATGACCCCAGGGGCCCTGCTCTTTTGGGTTTAGGTCAAGACTGTAGCAAAGACAGTGTTCTCTATTCCCTTAAAAGGATGTCTGTGTTGCTAACACAGCCCCTTGGAGGCATGAGTAGTTACTCAGAGGAAAATGCTTGTCCTCTGATTGGCAAAATATGTGTAGAAATCACAGCTGTTACTACGAATACTGAAAATGCCTTCAATAGCTGTAAACTCTGAGCTTGAACAAAAACTGTCTGGCTCTAGCTATTGTTGTAGAAATTAAAATGTTTCCATCTGTGTGTTGCCCTGACCTACCTGAGGATAACAAAGTGTAGATTTTTAAACATCGGACTATGTGTGACTGTACAAAATTTAGTGATATCCCTTAATGAAAGTGTTCAAGCTGCTTTTCACAGTGTTGATATAATGGAAGCTGTATCTGTTTTTCATAGAAGAGCCAGTAAGGTGACTGGCTGCTTGCTTGATAACAGAAACTCATGTGAAACAGCCTAAAGCTGAACATTTTGCAGATAGTAGGGTTCCAGAGTTTACAATGGACCTTAGTTTGTCCAAACTACAAAACACCAATAGAGTGTCTTAAAAGGTGTCTTCATATTTGCATGCGTATTGCTAGCTATTCTGTCCCTGGATAATTCAGTATACTTTATGGTTTGCTTACAGAACTGTAATTAAATACTGGTTGAGCAATTCCTAAAACTACAGGCTTGAAAGTAAGGGATGATTCAACAGGTTGCCTTATAAACAGCATGCCACATCAGTTCACTAAGATAAAATTCACTTTTCTATATTTTAAACATCAGAATTCAAACTAGCTTGGAAAACAACTCAGTGTATTTGTAATTTCAGTTTCACTGCTCACAGCACAGTTTATCATCCTATTTACATTAGTTATGCTGAAATTAAGAGTTGTAGGATCTGTATCAAGATGCAGCTGCAACATTATCTAGTTCACTAATTGTAATAGAACTACTCCCTGAACGAGTGTGAACAAGACTCATCAATGCACATTTGAATCTATGGGCTCAAGTGTAATAGTTTTCATTGACAAAAAATTACACAAGGAAAGTCCTTCAGGTTTTGCATATCTTTGTATCTGTTGCAAATGAGGAATAACTAACTTCAGGGTCTGTTAAGTAGGGATTAAAATGTTCTTGATATTTTTCGAGTCAAGTAGAAAAAAGAATTGTTTAATAGGTTGGGAAAAGGGCGTGAAAAAAAAATAATACAAGAAATACTATCTTGCCTTGATCATGCTAGAAGTATAAATCTATGATCATACTTCTGTAAGATTTATTTGATTGATCACCTTTTGCTTTAATGTTCCTTAAATATGATTTTTGTTGTGGAAAGCAAACACACTAAATAGAAATGCAATGTGACAAATACAGAGTTATTATAACAATCCAAACTGTTGATTTAGAAAGCCACAGTTTTCCTTGTAGAAAATCAGAAATATTTCTATAGGAAGCACATTCCAGTATTCCAGAAAACCACTCAGAGGTAATGAAGTAGATCTAGCACTCTGTAAAACATTGCATTGTGGGAGCATCATGGAGATGAGCATCTCATCTCCTAGAGAATTCCAGTTGTTTAGCACAGGGCTTAGACCAGGTATCTCACACAAACAACTTGAAGCAGAACGGTAGAAAGGAACATTTTGTAGATTTATTTTTCCTCTAATTTTGAAAGGTCTTTGTCTTTTCTTGTCATGCATGTTCAGAAGTGGCATATTTCTTCTTTCAGGCCAGTGTATATCCTGGAAGAGATTAACCTTCTCCAAAGCAGCATTAAAACCTGCCCTCTTCTCAGTGATTGCAGGAATGTGATTTTGAACTTAGGGCAAATTGCGTAATATCTCTTACATGCTTCAAGTACAATATATGTGCAACTTACCCATGGAAATAAGGGAGAGCCGTCTTGGATCAGTTGTCACCTTGCCCATTCCTTCTGAGTTTTAAGTGTTCTAATCACCTTGACCATCAATAAGGTTGTTGGCAGAATCATCATGGTAGGTTTTAGCAATGAAAGAAGACCAAATGACTAAATTTCAACAAAACCTTAGAACCTGCGGTTGGGAAGTAGTGGCCATCTCTGAAACCCCATTTAATGTGTGAGGGCATCCTGAATTTGACACCTCAAGGCTAAGTTCTCTCAAAAGAGACATTTTTAGACATACTTTTTCTGATGTTACCATCGAGCAATGAGGAGAAAAATTTCACTCTAGGTGTATTTGTGTTAAAGAAACCTTCACTGTAGCTTTGGTAATTGTTTCGGTAGGACAAGAAGTCAAATGACTGATCAGCTGCTGCTGCTGACTAGTTCTTCAGATCTTTCTGCATGTCAGTACGAATTTTGCCTTTAAACTGAAGGAAGTAGTTCTTAGGAGCTTAGTTTCAGAATTATTTTTAGAATTATTCATGACACAAAATAGTAACTGTAAATAAGTAGGAGGTTGTGTAATTTAATTCACTGAAGAGCAGAGAATACATGTAAAAAATTGTTTTAACTATTACTGGGTAACTAAAAACAAAGGCACCATGCAGAATAGCTGTCCGAAATGGCAGCTTCCAATACTCTTTGCAAGTAAAATTCCCTCATTTCCCCCTTTGTTTTAATCTAGATTTCATTTTGCATTGTATTGTTCTAAGGAGACATCATTAATCTTTCCAGTTTTTCTATCATCCTTATGTCCCTCGTGGCTTGGGACTGCAGATCTTGATTATTTTGAAAGTTCCTGATGTCAGTACATCTGTGCAGGACTGTGATCAGAAAGAGAAAAATCTGTGATGATGCTCATGAGTTTTGTCCCTAAGAGTTGCAAAACCAAGCAGTTCTCTGGAGTCTTAGACTGCAAGTCCCATAAAAGAGTTTGCCAAATGTGCATAGAAAATCTGGAAACTTTGGAGAATTTTCATCGTCTGCACTGAAAGAAAACTCTTTTTAATGGCCCTGGATGGGAAGATTCATTACAATGTACTGTAACTAAGTCTCTGTATCCCCTAAACTTTTCTTTACGTGGGTAGTTAAACATTGTTGTCAGAAGTCTGGCATGGTTCACAAGCAGGATTCCTTCTGTTGTCCACTCATCAGCTGCTCTTATGAGGTGCTTCCAGGAGAGAAGGAAATCACTTTGCTGTCTGTACAAGTCACATTGGCCCTGGGGCCAAGCTCACGTAGGTACACATGGAAGAAGTGCGCCTGTATGGGCGCAACCATGGAGTTGCTTGGGTAGAGCCCTTCTGTGCAATTCTCAATGACAGTTCTGTGTTTTCACATGGCTTTGTGTCAAGCTTTAAAATCAAACTGACTTTGGGAATTGCTCAGCCCGGAAGGATATGGCTCCAGTAACGTGTGAAACCTCTTTTAAACTGCTGGTGAAATCTTGACCATGTTCCCATCAATGGGAAGGTTTGAAGGCTAGAGGTTACCACTGACTAGAGCAGGATTAGACTTTTGCCTTGTGGGCCTATGCTTGGCTTGTAATTAAGTTTCCAATTCTTTTTAAAGATGCTGAAAATATGTGGTGCCTGTTGACTGCTGTAGGGCCTCAATAGGATTGAATTCACATTTTGAAAAACAAACTTTATCTCCTAACCTTGTAAGAATTCAAGAGCAATTTTAGACTTGATCATTCAACTACTCCATTAATTTTATGAAAGCAGTAGTACCTATCCTACCTTGTCACTACTACTAAGGTAAACACATAGAAAGCCCACATCACTGTACAGCAGTTTAGCCATTTGCTGAAAATGCACCTGTTCTCACATGCCTACCAGTGAGCTGCCAGCTGGGATTTCCTTTTGTTTGCTGTATTATTCCCTGCTTTATCTTTTTGACCTTGCTGTTAATAAAAACCTCGGTATAAAAATAAAATTATGAAAAACAGAACTGATATATAAAGAGCTTTTTCTTGCCCTTGCTTTTTTAGCAGAGCAGTAGTATTTGCTGAATATAACCAGTATGTATGGCTGTGTGCGTGTACATACCAGTGCATGTTGCAATAAACGACATGATCAAAATGTGATCCCAGAATCTTAACACCACCTCCCAGCCAGTAAACCTGTAATGAATGTTGCATTTACATTACCAGATCTCATCACCATATATCCCTGAGTGCTGTGGAGCTCAGATCAGTTGAAGACTGCTAGAGTTAGGTCAGTGAAATAAAGTACAACTCCTAATCTTAGATGGGGAATGTTTGCAAAGATGATCTTTAACAGTAAGGATGCTGAGGAGAAACTAATCTGAACCAGGTTCTTCATAAGAAAATTGGTTCGTTAAATAGTGACAGACTTAGTAAAGGGCATTTGCTTGTTTTTGTTTGTAAGTGTACTCATGATGAACACAGGAAGATAGCTGTACAAGAAAAGAAATTTTTATTAACGGCCAGGGTGCATTTTTTACAATAAAGTTATCCATGTGCTTTGAGGAGATAGTTAAGATTGTTTTTCCGCAGAATGATTAATGACAAAGGGCATAGAACCAGACTTTGAGGATGAGTCATTCAGATACAAATATTAAATAAACTTAGTTATTTTCATTGTATTTCTCTGAGATGGTAATTCAGTATATAGCCCAGCTGTGACAGATTTTTGGTCTAGCACCTGTAGTGTCCTTTTTAAGCCTTATGGGTCCTTTCCCATGTAGTGATATTTTTTAATATCTTAAGAAGACTTACTGAAGGAGATTTTAATTTAAATACAGTTTTATATCCTTATAAGCTTCTGTATGCTATATATGCATATGTATTTGGTTACCTGAAGACACATATGACAAGGAACTATTTCGTGTATCATCTGCCAGTTCTACTGAAAATACTTAATTATTCACTGTAAAAAATATTTTTCGACTAGTGAAGTTTGAAAGGTTTCAAAGAATAACATTTCCACAATTATCTTTTGAAGACTCTTGATAATCAAACAGGGACATCAGTACAAACTTTTTCCTTGATTCACAGCCTAATTTCAATGTGTGTGTTTTATTTTAAACTCTTTATAAGGAAAGAAATTACTCGGTTATATTGCTCTTCTGTTCATCCATTCATTTGCTTGTCTAACAATCGTGTAATAATATCTGAACTGGTAGCCAATTTCAGCCAAATTTGACTGAGGATTAGAGGTCTCAAAACTATTAAGGTCTTACACATTTCATGAAAATTGATACTAAAGGAGAGAGACTCAAGTCAGTGCCCCGCTGAGCAAAGCTTGCTCATGGCTTGCTACAGGGAATCTGCTTAACTGATTGCAAGCTCACAGCAGTGAAGTTAAACAAATGAAAGTGCTGGCGAGATCAAGCCTTATTTTTGTAGTGAACAGCAATATTGGCTTTTAAAGTTTTTGCAACGAAAGCTTTTCTTGTTCTTTTTGCACTTGGCTCTCCCTTGACTTTTCTTTTTGGCAACTGAATTTTTGCTTCTTCAGCAAGAAGATACAAATGGGTTTTTAAAACTGCTCTGGAATTGATGTCTACCAAATTTCAGACACTTTCTAAGTAACAACCTATATGTTAAGATTACAATTCAGGTGTGACGAGCAAATCTTGTTCTGTGAGTTGTTGTGAGGAATGCTGAGAAGTTACGGCTTGACTCGCTTTCATTTTAGATGGATCATTAAAACTTTTATTGGATGACTGATATGATTTGTTTCAGAGGGATTAATGAAATCCCTCCTGGTAATGTGATAGAATAATTAAGGTTTGTTAAATGTGTTGCTTTAAATATTTTCAACATGGTTTAATTTCCTTTCTTGCCAAAGAACATTCTTATTTTCACAGCAACTGCCACTTTTAATCTATAGAAGTGCATGACAGTGTAGCTTGAGTACATTCTTACTCAGGCAGAAGTCCCACTCATTTCAGGATTAAAATTTTATTGTTAATTAGAATGGTTTTAATCTCAGTCCTCAGAGGGAATACAGACGTAAATATTTGAATAAATCTCTTTACTAAACCATTTGTTTTGTCGAAGTCAAAATATCTAACACATCACCCAAAAGGTGCCAGTTGAACATAATGGATGCAGGCTCCCTGTATTAACAGGCTTCCAGGCTGGTACCTTGGTACCACAGGTGAAAATTTATAGCTACCTGGCACTGGAATCACTGCCCTGTCCTGTTGCTTGACTTGGTAGAGTTTGACAGATCGCCTCTCCATAGGTGACCTATATAGGAGTTCCTCTCTATAGTTGCTCAGGGTCAGGAGGCATGTGGTCCATTGACAATCTTCTCTCTTGCTTCTCTAAACTGTGCTTGCATGATAGAAAGCAGAATACCCAGCTCCTAGGGCAGTTTTCTGGAGTTGTTAGTGCTTCCACTGTAAGTCAGTGGGTTTCACTAGGTCTGGAAATTAGACCTTTGCTGTTTTCATGGCCTTAATGATGAGTCTACCCACAAGGAAAAAAGGACTTAAGACAGCACAGGAAATTTAAGGAACATTTTCCTTAACTTGATAAAAGTTTTTAATACTTTCTTTGCTTATAATCATCACTTTCAGTAATTTTCATGCTTTTTCCACTTTTTTGATTTGTAATACTGTACTGAACTGCCTTTGCTATTGATTTAAAACAAAAATCAGTTAATTTTTCTCACTATTGTTGAATGAAACTATTGTTTCAGATGGTAAAAATATGATCCACTTGGTATTTGGATGCTTCTGGATACTAAAACATTTTCTGTCATCGCTCCCTAAGCACAGGACTCATGACTAAGCGTCATACCAGGGTCTGAGTCATAAAGAACTATAGGTAATGTCTGAGCTAATATACACTTCCTAGGAAGCACTTCCACAATTATGTCTTGAAGCTTTCCCAGCTGTAGGTGCTTTAATCTGCCCACACCATAGGAGAGGTGAGAACTGGGTGCTTTTTCTAGGTTTACTCTTTACTTTGAGAAAAATAGAGAAGGCATAGTTCGTCAGCTTAATTTGTCTTTCCTCTCCTTCACAGTGTGTGCCAATATTGATACTTCAGTGCAAATAAGGAGTGCACTTTGAAACAACACCCCTGATTGTCCTACCTGACTGTGCTTTGCTTCTTATTGTGGGGTGGGTTTTGGAACATGTGGTCTAGATTCCTTTGGATGAAGCTAAATTGGAGTATACACTCCAAGAGTACACCTAATGCGCTCCAGCCATGCTAGGGCATTTAGTCTATGGGACCAGCCTAGAGTTAGACCAGGCATCTCTCAAAAAAATCCAAGATAAAGGCAAGAAAAAAACCACCTTAAAATGTGTGTGCTGTGGGTGTCAAGTATTTCATACTGAGTGTTCTACTCTACCAGTGTTGTACTCTTGGTCTTCTGTAGATGTGGAAACCACAGCACACAATGCAGGTGTTACATGCTTTTGAAGAAGAGAATGACTTGGAGTTATGCGAGCAGTAGAACCACCTGTCCATGTTTCTTCTTTATCTATTCAGAAGTTATTTAAGCTTCCTGATCTCCTTACAGAGCAAGAATTTATGGGCACTATATTGTCTTGTGTTTAATATCTGGTTAACCACTGCAGCACTGAACCTGGTCTAGACACATACTTGTAATGTATGTTGTTTAAACTAGTTAAAATCAGCAGCTTCTCTGCATGGGAGGAGAATGAACAAAGCAGAGAGGTTTTCACAGGTATATTAATTTGTTCTTACATTGATTTTACCTTAGTTTCAGAGGAGTTATTCTAGAGTTGCACTGTTTAAAACAATGAGTAAATTAAGAGTCATGACTTGCCATCACCATTTTATTTATGTGCCCCAAAATACCTTGGAGGTTATTCAAATAAATGCACTCCATTCCATTTAATTGACTGTCTGATGGCTTAATCATGCCAATAAATGTGAGGATGATATTTATTTGACTGTCCATCATGTGGTCTCTTTGACTGTGTGGTAGAGCATACTTTCTTCATACTTTCCTTTTCCCCAAAGGAAAAAATTAAATTAAATGCAAAAAAACCCACCCCATGTTGTAATGCTACAGTTGAGATTTTAAACACACACAAGTCAGGACATTGAGAGTTACGACTCCCTAGAGCTTGTAGCTCAGCCATGTTGTACATGTGGTGTAGATTTAAACAGTGATTTCCTCTCCTTTTTGTATTCCTTTCTCTTCTGGGTCTTTTCCTCTTTTAGCTCTTTTATGGTGTCTGTGCTGGAGGGCCTTCATAGGATGGGTGATCCTGCAAAGGCTCTGGTTGACAGGCATGGAAGCAAATCCCATGCATGTGAGACTGATACTGCTTGCAGTGGCAGAGTTGCACAGCAAGGCAAAGAGGGAGCCCAGGGACCACTTTTGGGGAGTCCAGCACCTCTCTGCATGGGGATGGTCTTGCCTCCACTTCATACCTCACACTAGCTATTCTGTGCTGTCCATTTTGCAGAACTTTCCAAATGTTTTCCTCTTTTCCCAAGCAACTAGCAACAGGACAGGAGAAAATGGCCCTCCAGCAGTGCCAGGGGAGGTTCAGGTTGGACATCAGGAAGAATTTTTTCACTGAAAGGGTTGTCAAGCATTGGAACGGACTGCCCACTGGGAAGTAACAGTCACCATCCCTGGAGATGTTTGAGAAATGACTGGATGTGGCACTTAGTGCCATGGTGTAGTTGGACTTGATTATTTTTAAGATCTTTTCCAACCTAAATGATTCTATGAAATAGCATATCTTGTGTTTTTGTTGGGGGGTTTTGTTTTTGTTGTGTTGGGGTTTTTTTTGTTTTTTTCCTTTTTTTTTTTTTTAATGTATGTGTGCTTATCTGGAATCTCTTCCTTGATGTGCTTTATTCATGCTGGTCTGTGTTATGAAGGGCTGTGAGCCTGGGGAGTAACTTAACAAACCTGTAGGTCTTTATTCTGTGAATGTCACAGATACTCTGTGATTGAGATAACCAGACATGTGATAACATTTCTCCAGAGCCAGATGTAGCCTATGTTGACAGACAGTGAAGGATATATGGTTCTCAGCATTCATATTGATAAAAATCTGAAAAGAGTATGTGAATTCTCACAATACTTATTGCTTGGATCTTACCCTTTTTCCTTCTTTTATATTCTGTATTCCTACATAACCTGAATAAAGTATAATACACTCTTTTATGTGGTTACCATTTCTTTGCTGGTCTCATAAATAACTTGCAATGTTTTCTGACTTGGCATAGTAAAACTCCCAAAGTTCCTCAACAATATAAATGTCTGGAGACCAATAGGTGTAAATTGCCCAGAAGAGAATGCTGGTTTGTTTGCACTCCTCTAGGCCAAATCCTGTAATGGAAGAGCTCTTCTGTCCAACTGTTTTCTTTTTCACAAGTGCATATCATTATAGCAGTCTCTGGATTTTTCAAATTAAAAATACAAGTATTTGAGACTTGTTATTAGTAGTTGCTGCTTTTTCAATTCTATAAACATTGAGATAACTAAAATATTATTCTAAATCCTTTTGAAATAATAGTTTTGGTTTAGTTATTGTGTGTTAAGCACTCACTGTAGTAAAAATAAACACGTTTCTTTTTCAACTTACACAAGCAGGATATTATTTCCAGGCTCCTCAGGGCAGGGATTGTATTTTTCCTTGTATCTGCAAATTATTTATTGGAAGAGGGGCCCTATCCTCCACACCGCTTCAGCATTAATACTAAGTGAGGATCTTCATATGGAAATTATTGAATCTGAATACACAGAATTTTGTAAATACCAGCAGCCTATTGTACAATCATGACAGCACTTTCCTGTTTTAGCTGCTCGTATTTCTCTTCTTGGTTCCTCTACATATCTTTGTTTAATTGACCGGAGGAGAACAGGGCAGAAAATTGAGAGCCTGAAGTTAATATCTGAAATGCAGTAGTTCTTGAAAAATCACTTTCTTGTGTTCTGTAAGATGGCTAAAGGATTTATGTCCTGCTATGTGATAAGTACATGCATTGCTGATTTAAGGAGGATTCTGCCTCAGGTCTGAATCTTCCTACTGCTTCGTGGACTAATCTCCACTATGTGCCAGCCACAATCATCCATCTTCCCTTGGGAACAGTCTCCTGGCTGTCAAGGGACTGCTGTGTTTGAGACAAACTCAGGGCTATTGTTCAGCTGCCTCTCTACAGCCAGCCACATGCACAGGGGGCAGTCACGTTCAGCTCTGGAATTGGTACACCTTTTTTTTATGGGTTCAGGTTTTTGGGTTCAATTTTACCTCCTTTCTAAAGATGGCTCTTTCCTCAGACACTTATGAGAAGGTCGTCCAGAACATGCCACATTTCACTATGATACTGTGACAATATCAGTAATAGATGAGCTACTCATCAGCAATACTAGTCAAATAATAATTGTGAAAGTAAACTGTCTGTAATTAGTGCTGTAGCTGTCTTTACACAGTGACTATGTCTGTTGTGCTCAGATGCCTTCCATGACAGCACACTCAGGGAGAACCTCCTCATGTCTGTGTTGACCCCTCAGACAGTATCTTTGGAACCTTCCCAAGGAACTCTGCCTGTTCCTGCAGGTTCATAGCTTTATCCCTTGCTAAATTCTTGCTTACTTGGTACACAGAGCCAAAATCTGAGCAAGGTTGAAGAAGTCCAAGAAATAAAAGCAGATGTAAAGGAATTGAGTTGGATATGTGGTTTTAGTCAGTGTTGCCAGTTCAGTTTCTATTTTACAACAATCTTTAACGTTGGATAAATGTATTTTTAGAAAAAGAAAATACTTGCTAGTACAAAAGAAAGTGTATTCCAAGATTTAGTGGGAATTATACTACCTTTTTTCCTTGGTCTGAAGAAAGAAATAAACTAAACTGATTCAGGCCTGGTTTTGATAAAATAAGAGGAGAAATTCAGGGCAATCACAAAATGGGAGAAAGTAACAGACATTATGAGAAAATATTGGATAGAGCAGCAGTCATTGCCAGCACTATACTATAATTGAGTGTACTAGGTTATTTGGGTTTTTTTAATGAAATGCTGTAAAAAACAGTACCTTTTGCCCCTGATTAAATATTTACAGATTATATATAGGAGCTGCTATCAGAACTAAATTTAAAGATCCTACTATTTTGTATCTCATATGTTTGCATAAACCATATCAGTTCACATTTAATAAGATTTGCTATCAAAAGAACCACAAACTCTTTAACTTCTTAACATCTGCAGCTTTGTCAGGTTTTTAGGGGTTACATGTCTAAGTAGATTTATTTAACTCAAAGAAGGAATTATGGAAACAATTAAATTTCTTCCATATTTTCGTGTCACTGACAGGCTTCCAGTTCAGCTTTACAATATGGAGTTTCTTTGCATGCAGCTAAATCAAGACATTCCACAAGAAAAAAAAATTACCATTTTTCTTATCAACACAAGCTTATGATATCTGCCATCAACAGTTGGAAAAGTTTCCATTAAAATAAATATTAGAGAAAGAAATATTTCAAAACACTTTTAAACCAACTCCCTGTAGGTGTATATTGCAAGAGCACACACCAGTATAAGTCTGGATTATATTGATTTTCATTATTTTTATTCATTATGTTTAGGCTGCCTTAGATTGTTTGTTTAAATACATTCACATATTTACGTGAAACTGATCTGGTTATGCACAACATACCTGCCATTAAAAGTTACAGTTTGGATTTGTATTTGCTTATGCAAGATAAAACAAAAGCAACACATTTCAACCTGCAAATTTTCGTCAAAGATGCATTTTTTAAAGGGTTTCCCATTAACTCTTTCGTTGTGAACTACTATTGTAACTGTAAGGCTGCTGTCTTACAGCAAGGATCTGTCTGGAAAGCCAGATTATTTTCAAAAGCAGTAGAAGACATGCATAGTGAGAAAAAAATACTTGATAGTTCATCATGTCCTTCCTGCTTCTAATGAAAAATTGTTCAGTACTGTGTATTTTCCATTACTTTGCCCTGTCTGCCTTTTAATAACCCATGGCATTCGGTTCTCTCTACTTTCTTGATGAAGTCTGCTCTTGTGCACATTTAGTTACTACAATCTTTTGTAAATCTGTAAATCCTCCTAAGAGAATCCCTCTTTTCTCTATTACATGCTCTTACAATGTCCTCCACAACTTTTCCCAGTGGTAGAGATTCTGAATGCTTGCCACTGTCATGACATAAGAAGAACTGACATTCCTCTAGTCTGCGGAAGAGGAACTAGTCCTTCTATAGGATCCAGCTGGAACCAGTTAAACTGTTTTAGAGCACCATCTTTATGCCCAGCTCAGATCGGCTATGGAAAGGAGAAAGCTTGTCCTCTTTTTCATCTTGTTAGCACAGTGTATTTGAAGACAAAGCAAGAATATTTGAACTCTTTTATCTACTATAGCTTTATGCTAATCATAATTAGCATAAATGAATCAGCCTCTGTGGGAAAAAATGTACTACCCATCATCTTGGTCCACCTGGGAGAACTACACTGCCTGAGCTACTGTGAAGAGAGAAAAGTAGAAAAGAAACCTAGACTGGATTTTGGACAAGTTGCTAAATTTGAAATAGTGGTGTATTTTTACTCTGTGTTGTAAATGTGCACATTTCCAAAGTCAGTCAGCTTTTGCATATGAGATTTACAGCAATAAGGTCTGGAATGGCAGAGAGGTATTCCTGTGCATACCTGCTTTGCATATTGAATGTTTGACTTGGATATCCATGTTAACATGAATTCTTTCCAGAACATTTCTCCAGCTATCCTTGCCCTATAGAACTAGACCATAAAACTATTGGCTATAAAGTAATGCCTTTGACTAATCTGTAAGATAATGTGATTCAGAGGTCATAAGTGATTTCCAGACCATCACAGGAGCCGTTGCAGGTGGTAATGCTATAAACCTATCCGATCTACTTATTCATTGACTTCAACATCACCGACCTAAGATTAATGTGAACACCCATCTCAGCCTTTATAGAATCACAGAATGGCCTGGGTTGAAAGGGACCTTAAACATCATCTAGTCACCCCCCCCCCTGCCATGGGCAGGGACAACTTCCATTAGACCAGGTTGCTCAAAACCCCATCTGGCCTGGTCTTGAGCACTTCCAGGGATGGGGTATCCACGGCTTCTCTGGGAAACCTGTTCCAGTGTCTCATCACCCTCACAGTAAAGATTTTTTTCCTGCTATCTAATCTAAACCTACTCTCAGTTTATAGCCATTACCCCTTGTCCAATCACTGCATGGTCTTGGAAAAAGTCCCTCTCCCCCTTTCTTGTAGGCTGCCTTCAGGTACTGGAAGGCTGCAATTAGGTCACACTAAGCCTTCTCCAGTCTGAGTAAACCCAATTCTCTTGGCTTTCCTCATAGAAGAAGTGCTCCATCCCTCCAGTCATCTTGCTGGCTTCCTCTGGACTCACTCCAACAGGTCAATGTCCTTCCTTTGTTGGGGACCCCAGACCTGGATGCAGCACTCCATCTGGGTTCTCACCAGAGCAGAGCAGAGGGGCAGAATCACTTCCCTTGACTTGCTGCCCACGCTGCTTTTGATGCATCCCATGATATGTTTGGCTTTCTGGGCTGCAAGCACTCATTGCCAGCTCATGTCCAGCCTCTCATCCACCAGCACCCCCAAGTCCTTCTCTTCAGGGCTGCTCTTGATCTGCTCATCCCCCAGCTGGGAAGTTGCCCTGACCCAGATGCAGCACCTTGCGCTTGGTCTTGTTAAACCTCCTGGAATTCTCGTGGGACCACTTCTCAAGATTATTCAGATCCCTCTGGGTGGCATCTTGTCCTTTGGGTGTGTCAACCACACCACTCAGCTTGGTGTCATCTGCAAATTTGCTCAGGGTGCACTTGATCCCTTCATCTGTGTCATGAATGAAGGTATTAAATATCAAGGCTTTCAGCTTGCCAACAGCTTTGAGATATTCCTGTCCACCTACCTAATCCATTAAAATATTTTCCTTGAATTTAAAGGACTGGAAATTGGATTTAAGTTGCTGTGGCCAGCCACTTCTCATTACAAAAGAAATGGCCTTGAAGCAAAACCTTACCTTGGTAGATAGCCACCCAGGATCCAGATCAGGACAGCATGGGTCATCTTTGCTCAGGAGGGATACAGAATTGTCTTTTTAATGTTCCTTCATCTTTGCTCAGGAGGGATACAGAATTGTCTTTTTAATGTTCCTTCATAACAGTGAAATGGGAACTATAGTCTGAGCCTGTAGTTCGGCCCTGGATCCCAGCACATGCAAACCATGCAAACCATGGTCTTGTTTTGATAGTTTGTTCTCGAAGGTTAATTGAGAAATGGCAGCACGGAGTATGCATTGCTTTGAAGAAAGCTCTAATAGTCCTACTGTCGGAAGTTGGGTGTTCTATGGAATATCTCCTGGCCCTCAAAAAATTAAATTTTCCTTCTTCCCTT
>VWZG01004795.1:43862-57616 GCA_013396735.1 Grallaria varia | reverse complement strand
TGCCGGTTTACTTTTAAACTAGCTCACTGGGATTTCGGCATTAGCAGTTTCTGTACTGCACAGTGCTATGGTATGGCATCCTGTTGTGCTTAGCCAAAAATTATCCTCTGTATATAGTAACATCTGTCATTGACAAGTCCAGGAAGAACACTGTGATATGGCACGAGTAAACAGAGCAGCAAATGGTAGATGGTAAGAGATATTGGCCATAAAACATGGATAAGAATGTGCAATGTCTTGTGTTATCTGAATGGTAACATGTTGCACAAGCAGTACAATTGTTGTAAATATGCTACCAAACATGAATATTTATACAGGTGACTTCCTCTTTTGGCAGATTAATACTTTTGTAAATTGCCTGGTTTGTTCCATATTTTGTGTGAGCATTGGGTACCTTCTTTTGAAACTGGACCTTTTAGGACTTCATTGGATTCAGCAGATCTTCTGTATTTGATATGGATCAATTAAATTGGTTTTTGGGGTTAGTTGATTGTGTTTGCTGCAGAGTGGCCTGTGGCTAAGTCATCCTTCCTTTTATCTCATTCAAAGAGTGCTATCACATTAGCACAGAAATGTATGTGCTAACTGCTAAAGCAAGGAAAGAAACAGTGCAGGACTGTTGTTCCAAAATAAGTAACTTTTTATACACCATACCATCATCCATCAAACAAACTAAAAATTTAGATGCAGTATTCTTTCCTATAGGATAACTATTAAAACTGCCATTGCTCGTGCTAAAACTTCCATTTATGTCTTGCATGATTCTTCATACCATATTTTTTCATTTGTTCATTTTCTTTATCACTGTTCTGTTAACCAGGCCTCAAAAAATAAGTAACAGTGAACTAAAACCATGGAAGCAAACTTCAGGGATGAATCTACAGATGCATGTGATGTGGCTACAGAATAATATCGTTTTTAGTGACCAACTGTTCTTAGTTCCAACAATATATGAAGTGTTCAGACTTTCAATTGACTTACGTTACAGTGATAGACCAAATGAATCTCACACTAGAGCAAACAATGACAAAGTACAAACATTTTGTGTTTTATACTTCTGTTCTGCAACTTATGTTGTGTCTTTCAAGGGCAATTTGTCCTCTGCAGAGAGTGCCACTCTACAACTCCTTCCTTGTGGCACCAGATCTGCGGGACCATGAGACTTGTGCATCCCCAGACCGAGCCAGCCTGTGATGTGGACGGGGTTGCTACATTCAGCCCATCAGTGACATTACTACTGGTTTAGATACTAAGGCTTTAGGGGGGTTTAGTGGACTACCTTAGGAAAAAGTTTCAGGAAACCAATTATTTTGGCTTAATATGAGGTTTGTTTCAAACAGGTAGAACAGAGTAACAGACTGCTATGAAACAAAGGTCACCTCACTTAAATGTGAGGGGGAATCCTGTTGGTGCATTAAGAAATGTGTGATGTTTTCAAATTACTGTCAGTCATCATCTCATGAAAGCATGAAGTAGTAGAAACATAAAGCTTTTAGTTGCCTTTTTATGTGGCTTTCAGTTTCTTTATTGTGTCTCATTTATTTTTTCATAACAAATTATTTTTTCTGTATTATCTCTTACTCTTTGCAGTAATCACAGCAACATAATTCAGCTACATTTTTAGGTTAAAATAGCAGTTACCTTCAGGTAGATTAAGATAAAATTATAAGAGTAACCATTAGAGGAAGCTTTACTCTTCTTTGGCTGCTGGGAAGGTATGTGACCTGGAAACTCTGGATTTAAGAAACCACAGAAATGGTGCCTTTCTACCCGCAAATATCAGAGCACCAGCCCAGCTGAGAGCTGTGGTAAAAGATCATTGCTTGCAATGAGACTCCTGCCCTACAGATGCTCAACAAAAATCCTCATTGGAGCTTGTGGCTCTATAAAGTTTTTTTCCATTAATGAGATTAATTCTTTACTGATACTCTTTTAAATAACCCTTAGTTTTTGCATTAAATACCTGTTTGTTTTTCTATCCAAACACTTTATTTCTTTCACTACCCATGTAATAGCCAATATACATTTCATAGCATTGTACTACAGGAGTTTCCCGTAACTAAACTGTATTACATTCTCCTTATTTACTCATTGTACCACATGAGAAATGAAATTATCTCACAGTTCACTGCAAAAGCCTTGTCTGTTTGGACCAGCTCTCTCTACTCCCAGGCAATAGCTTCAGGTCAGCAGAGGAGTCCGGTGGAAAGATGCACAAATGAGCCTCAAGGGCAGCACAAAACTCTACAAAAGAGAGACACAAGCTGTACCAGAGCAGCACCAGTAAGCATCATTCCCCTCAGTTTTGCCTGAGCCATTCTGACATTAGCTAAACTGACTGTCCTTAACTTGTCCCTTCAGTATGCATGCTTCAAATATTCTCTTTATATAGTTTTCTGTGTGCAATTTTTTTTTTTCTCCAACCACAGTAAGATCATGAAAGGCAATTTTATCATGCGATGCTCTGTAGCTGCAGGTCAGTTGCAGAGGTGGAGATTTCAGATGCAGTCTTTGGGCTCAGACAAGTGGACTGGTGAAGTGAGGTGAATGAGATGACAGTATTAGCATAGTAGATTATCACCTTCTCAGTGAACCACAGCCAAGGGAGAATGAAGCACAGACAGTTTGTCTTTGCCTGGAGAGAATAAGTCTTCCATAAGGATGCCCTTAACTAGTTTGGAAAGTCGTGTCCTGCTGTGCCTCTGCTCCCCCCCATGTCTGCATTTCTGTCCCTGCTGTGTCCAGACTGTCTGCTTTCCCTCATCTCTGCTTCCCAACCTCTCTTTGAAGACAGTTCCTGAATTTCAATGTCTCCTTCACTTTTCTTAGTGTTCTCATGCCACTTCTATTTGATCTTTTAGTGTGGTCAGTCTGTCTCAATTCACTCTTCCCTCTGCCCCCAGTGACTAGTTCTCCTCTCTATTTCCATTAGGCTATTTTTTGCCCTTCTTCCCTTGTTTTGCCTGCATTTGGAGCCCAGGACAGAGTGCTGCCTGAACTTAGTTCCCTTGCCTGATGCCACAATAGCCTACAAAATCTGGGAACAGTGGCAAAAAAAAAAAAAAAGTCCAGTTTAACCCATTCACCCTGAGTTGGAGCTTGCCAATTGCAAGCAACATCTTTAGAGAATTCTTTGGCCAGAGTTAGACTTCTAACTTCTGGAGACTCCATGCTGAGCATATGCAAACATTTTTCAAACTCTCATCACTAGGCAAAAAGCTGGGTGATTTTCATGGGAACTGCAAAAGAACAACAAGGACTTTACCTTCCAAATTTCAAACTATTGCTTTGAAGAATAGAGATACAGGAGCTGCTCAGCAAAATTCTTGTAAGGCTTTCTTTTCTTGTTGTTTTTTTTCCTTCCAACAGTGGCAAAACATGTTTTTTCTCAACCTTATTTCCTGAAACTTTCAGTTGAAACATAAAAATATGATAATAAGCAGCCTAAGGCAGAGACAGAACATGTGAATTTTCATCTCAAATACTTAGCTTGGCAAAATTTATAAGCCACTGAAAACAAGATCTTGTAAAGGGAACTATTGAGATCCCAAACTACAGAGGGTCTACTATACGCTCTACAGAGAAATCAGATTACAATATCTCTGTGATCCATTTGAGGTACTCCACACAATTAAAAAGAACCTGCTTTTTGTGTTTCAGAAATCCACCTTAAGTCATGGATGTCGTAATGACGCCTTTGGTTTTTGCATTTCTCATGCCATACCAAAGATGTTGCATCTAATTGATTTGCTAAGCATGCCTGCCACAGATTTTATTTTTTTTTTTTTTTTTGTTTGTTTTTTTGGGGGATTAGTTTGTGGATTTTTGATTGAACCTCTATTGTTGTGAAACTTAAGTGCTTGCATGCACATTAGAAGTCCAGCCCAGTCAACATTGTTCAAGCTGAGCAGTAGGATGCCTTCAATGTGCATCCTTAGTATGTCCTGAGCATAAAATATGAAAATAATGACAGATGAGGTGATTCTTCATTCAGACAAGTAACAAAATCATTTCCCACCACCACCCTTGCACTTAGGCTTCTGGGACAAATCCTGATGCTTCCACCTATTGCAGTGGTAGTAGGTGGGATGCATTTCCACCACAGGGACTGTGGATTTGCATGCCCCACTTCTCTTCCTGTGAAAGAGCAGAGCCACCTTCTCAGTGTGCAGAATGGGGCAGGGTGTCCATGCCAAGGCTGTGTGCAAGTTTCTGCAGCTGCAGAAGACATGACACTGGTAAGCAGGCTTCACTGCTCCTCTCACAGCTGCAGCTACTGTTGCAGTCCTGCTTTGCTGAAGGCATTTTTGCATGGAAGCAGGTTTGCTTCTGTATGTGAGTGCTCTGCAGGAAGAAGAGGTAAACCTTCTCTATCAGACCCATTCCTCCCAGACCTTTCCTACCCAGTCTCCCATTGCAGACACCCAGATGCATGGGGCAAAGCTTCCTGAGCTGCCTGGCTCCTGGTTTCCCCAACTTCAAAAAGGAGAGATACGCACAGGAGCAAATCCCATATTTACAGTGCCCTGTCCCCTCCTTCCTCGCTCAGAGGCAGTCCTTTAGGCTTTCTATGTGTGTGCATGCAGACCTGGAAAATCAATTCTGAAACACATGAAAAATTTTAATATCTGTACATCACAACTCCTTTGGGTTCCTGTGGAAAGTAACAATCATGGCTACAGAGATACCAATGTGAAGGGTTTGTGTCATTCTGGTGCTGGAACTGTAAAACATGACAAAACAGATGGATATGTTGTTGACTGTATGTTCTTTGCTTTTTAGTCAGTCATAGATTTTTCACTTTTTACAGGAGAGTAGAAAAAGAATTTTTTCTTAATTTAATATGGCAATATATTGTGATTCTAATGTTTCATTTATCCCCAGATTAATGGGAAATGCACTATATATGTTCTAGCCACAGTGTAAATTTTTCTCAAGTGTTTGTATAAGAACTCCTCTCTAACTTCCCTCTACAGGAGACAGTTTTTGTATTAACTCATTGCAAGATCTTTTGTGAGCAGTGAGTGTCAAACTGCACTTGTCTGTGCATTTGTGCATGATGATATTGCTCTTATTTAGACTAACCTGAGTCTTGGTTTTCACCATGCAGCTTTTCACTTATATGTCAACAGTTTACTTTAAACTTGTTTGAAAAAATGTAGTGGTTTAGACAATTGAAACAAAAATGGTGCAATAAGTATTAAAATATATGCATGGGCCAGAAATGAAAGAATTGCCCAAATGTATTTAAGCGATTTTCTTCCTGCTTTTTTAATATACTATTGGTAGACCAACTGTGGCAATAGCTGGTAATTTGAGTACAAGATGGCACAATTCGTGTTCAGTGATTCTTCCAAAAGAAATTACCCTGACAACTTCTTTTTATCTTGTTATAATTTTATGAGTCTTTTTATGTAAGGAGAAGAAAATAATTTGAATCACCAAGTTTGGAAACTCATTTAAATATTTCTTCTCTGTTCCACTTCCAAATATTATTTCCTGGCAATTTCTGTTTCCATCTCCAGCTTACGAGGTTTAACCATCTTTCTGGCTGGGAAAGACTACACCAAACTTTTCTTCAGAACCCACTAAATCTTGGTGAAAAGTCTCTACCATGACACAAGAGATCTTGCTTGATTTTCTCACAGTTTGTCTCAGCAACACTCCTTCTGATGGAAGACTCCATGTAGGAAGATCCGTTGTTAAATCAGGATTGTATTTTGAAATGAAAATTGCATTTGGAAATGCACTGAACCCATTAAGCCTCATTGCTTTCTGTCTTTGGGTGTTTGGGATTTTATTTTTCCTCTGGCTCATAGGGAAATGATAAATTTTTTCTTCAACATTGAGGTAAGTGTGTCAACCTGAAAATACAGCTCTGAAACTCGAGGCTATTTATTTTATTATTTTTTAAAGGGTAATAGTGAATGAGTCCCTGTTTTCAAATAAATATAATCTCCCAAATGAAGTTTATTTAATTATTTTAGTGTTTACATTAAATTGTTAGAAAATTCTCAACTCTGCATCTGGGTGTTTAAAACTGGATTAACAGAAAGACACTGATTTTGCAGCTGTTTTTGTCCTGGTGTGTTTTTCCTGTGGATGCAAGGCAGACTATGATATGCAGCTTCTCCAGAAGAAACCCCTATCTGTTCTCATCCCTCTGACTCTTGGGTCCCACTAAGCCTTCTCTATCCACATCTCAGCAACGGGGCCTCATGGATCAAACCCACAATGAGCATCTCCTGCTCTTAAAGATTTGTTTTGTTGACATGGGTTTTTTCCTTAACGTGAACTTATTATATCCCTTCACATTCATCCTAGGCTTTTGAGTTCTCCCTTCTGCTGCTTTCAGACCCACCTCCCATGCTGACATTCATGTATCTGACTGCCATAGACAGGGATGGCAGGAGGGGTATTGGTGGAGGTCAACACATCCCAACACACAACATACCTTCTTGTCTTGTCTGCTGTATGGCTGCCTTCAGCTTCACTCTGCCTGCACCTCCCTTCACTGCCTCCCTCATCTGATGCCTGTCTTGAACTCTGCTGCATTACTGGCTTGCTGCCCTTGCGTCTTGAGCATCACCTGTGTCTGATTTTGGGTAGCATTGTTCAGAAGACGTAGGAAGTGAGGCACATGCACAAGGGAAATGCAGTGAGCACTTCCAGGCAGAACTGCTGTTTGCTGTAACAAGGAGGAGCATTAAGCAGGGAAGTGAAATGCAGCTTTATGAATGTTAATCTCAAACATTCCTTCTAATGACATCTCTGAGATTAAGTCACAGGAAATATGATATTATTAATCTTAGTTAAATTTAGTGTAATTCACATCTGCAAGACCTTTGTGGATTAGTGTTTAGTCTTAAATTACCAGTTTTCATGATATGGGAGCTTCAGAGTATCCCACATTAAGTCTTGATGTGTTATGAATAAGGGTGCAGAAGCCTGAAATCCATGTGACACACCAAAATACCTCAAGTTTCTGAGTAGTTCTGAGGCAAATATGCAATTTATTTGTTTACTGCAACTGGGTTAGCAGGCCTACAAAGAACTATGTCCTCCTTTATTTGCTCTCCCAGTTTAGATGTGGGTAATAGCCACTGGAGATAAGCTGTTTTGCAAAGCCATGTTTATGAGCCACGTTGTTTGCCTGGTGCAGCTGATCCTTGCAGCACACTTCACCTCATCACACTGCAATAGATGTAGACCTGTATTGATTACCACAACTTGTGGGAGAGAAAAATCTTTGCACTTCAGATTGGGTATAAATTATAAAGTGTCTCCAAAGGCCCTGAGTTACAGAAATGAGATTCTTCTGGGAGAGCTGCATGTAAAGCTATTATTGTAGAGATTATTAATTTTGTTATTGCAGCACAGGTGTACTTGACTCACAATGATCACTGTCCATAAAATACTGTCTTAGTTTAGAGTGAGCTGAAATAATTTGGAGTGCCTTTCTCAAGAATTGATCACGCCTCTTTTAAATTTAGAACCAAATTTTAATTTGAAAAAAAAAAAGTGTAGAAGGAGAGATAACAGTTCTTAACTACTAAATATAGTTAAATATACATATATGTATATGTGAACCACCAAAACAGAACAGATAACAACTCTATAACCAAAAATCTCCGAACAATGAGTCCCTGAAGAGACAGAGTGAGAAGTTCTCCCGCTGGTGACGTGCTCTCCTTTGTTCGCCCAGAAGGCGCTGACTCAGGCTGGGCAGAGGTGGAGTTGGGCTGGGGGCTCCACGCCTCCGGTGCTGTCGGTGCCCCAAGGAGGGAAAACAAAACCAGCAGCAACTGCCAAGCGATGGTGAGTCTGAAGCACAAGGACAAACTGGGCCAGGAAGGAAAAAAAACCAAAAAAAAACTCCACCACCCCCGACCCTCCTAGCCATCACGTTGGCATTTGGTGATTAGCTAAGACTCTTTGTCTTGTTAACTGAGGCAAGAGGGGTGTCTGGTAGGAAGCTGCTGGTAGGAAAGAAAAAATTCTAAAAATTCTAAAACTACAACAAATACCATCATCTGGGTTTAATCACCTGCCATCTTCAAGAATGTTCATTAGCAATGAACAGCTAAAAGAAGGTTAACCGTACCATATATAACATAAGCTATATTGGTATAAATTCAGTGGTGAAACTGCACTGTCTTCTTGCCATCTTTGTCTCTAGTACAGTTATGCAGACTCCTAGAAGTGGGTCATATAGGTTCTAAATGTACAAGGGGAGTGGTATAAAACTGTATTTGTGTACATGCATAGATGGCAGCCGGTGAAATGCAAACGAGAAAAATGTATATGATATGAGTTAGCCATAAATGACTTCTTGCAAGTGGACAAGGCTGATTTGCACCTCAAGTCTGCAAATTTTTTTACGTGTTTTTTTGAGAAAATTTTTTATACTTATTTGACATAACTAAAATTTTATCAAATTTAATGAAGGCTATCAGTAACTCCCAAAACCTGATTTTTTACGTCAGTTTTTTACTTGGTGTTTGTATTCTGGTGGCCCAGTTTCATCTTCCATGACATTTTACAAACTCAGGTGTTTCCTTTTACTAAGTCACTAAGAAAATGTACTGAATTTCCCATGAAACCACCATTTTCACTTAGGAGATCAGTGCCTCATTTCTCTGATCATGCAGGGTCGGGCTACTGCATTTTCATGGATGCATCCTGTTTTTCTACTCTCACCACTATCCCTGGGTGGTAGTGCATCCTGTGTGCAGCTTTTTTTAATACCTGCCAAAATCAGACCTCAGACTTTCTTTTGCTCTTAAGAAATAAAAAGATATGGAGAGGGAAGATGTGTTTGATACCAGCAACTGGAAGACAAAGGTGTTGCTGAGGAGAGATTGGATGGGCACAGTAACAGTAAGGGAGAAGAGGTCTTGCTGAAATGATTGAAGAGAAACCAGAAAAAGGCAGAAATTGATGGGCCATGAGGATGGGAGAGATGGGGTCAGTGTGTGGATGAGACGCAACAGAATCAGGGTCAGGTGGCAGACAAGAGTTCAAGAAGAGCTGCCAGGTGAGCAAATTTTGGAAGAGGAATTCAAAAATGGGTATCCTGGAGAAGTAGGGGTCATAGGGGACCAGATGTCGCAGATGGATGAAAAGCAGGAAAGGAGTAGGAGGAGATTCGGATGAAATGAAGCCTCAGGATGGACTGCAAGCTCCCCTTGGGGCTTGCACACCTACTCAACCTTACAGAGCAGGGTGGCAAGGGAACCGGGAAGCTCTCTATCTGCCTGAGACCCATAAGAGTATTTGCAGTGTCAAGCCTGAGGTGTTTCTGAGCATGTACAGAAGTGATAGCATTATAAAACATAGGTGTTAATGTCAGAAGCTGAGGTGTCTGTGGAGCTTAGACACCTTGGGGGATGGCAAGCGGCTGAATCAGGATTTTCAGGATCATCTCTCTTGCTTTAAGGAGATGAGTCCTTTTCAGCAGATGGTGGCTCCCAAAGTAGGTGTCCAGCAAAAACAGTAGAGGAGGTCAACAGTCCTATCTCAGTCTTCCCTTGTTTCACATCCACTGTGCTGCAGCAGGAGCCATCAGAAGGAGAGGACCAGGTGCAGATGACTTTTGCTTAGGTTTCCCATAGGAGAAAAACTGGCATTGCAGAGGCAGTGCCTGGATTCTATTTTTTTATCTCTTACCCCTCACAGAATTAACCTAGAAAGACAAATCAATTAAAAGGGTCTTTCCTGTGGCTGCTCCAGGACCAGGAAGAAGATGGATGGTGCCAATGGCACGTTGGAAGGTTTGAGTTGTATTTGGTTGGGTCAGGCTAAGTTGGGTTAAGTTGGGTTGGGTTGAGTTGGAGCCAGCCAGAGGCAATAGTCCTAAGATGAAGCAGATGGGTTTGTGAATACCATTCCTGTACCTATGGAAATACTCTGGACTTGTGTTGACTGTAATCTTCTGTCCACACAGATAAAACAGAACATTATAATCCAAGCAGAAAATTCATGGGGGAAAAAGGGCCTTTGAAATACTTCTGATGTAGAAGACTATAAACATTTTCCACTGAGGGATGGGGCAGTTAATTTATTCACTATAGACTTTCAGTGTATGAATTCAGATTCTCACCGAAATCATAAAACCACTGGGTGTTTGATGCAGTGCTTCATGGCAATGTGTGTTCTCGTTATGATTTGTTCCTTAGACTCATTCCTGTACCTGGAAAGTGCTTCTTTACTTCCATAACTGCCTATGCCTCCAAGCTCTGCTTCTTGTGTGAAAGAGGAGAAAATTATATTCAGCTGCTTTACTTTCAAATTGCGTTAGTGCAATTGCAAATATGTGCTTATCCTGCTAATGATTAAGAACCTTTTTCCATCTTTAGTAGGTGAGGTGTCTCTACCCTCGTTTAACACATGATTTCAAAGCATTGCTGCCCTTCCTAGCTGCTCTGGGTGCAGGCATTGCCATTTCCATGTTGTTGCCTTGGCTGCTGTGTTTTTGGAAAGTGCCAAAGTTGGCTTGGTTCATTGTCATACTGCTAGTACATCCAGATGTTTGAAGGCCTAATTACTATTTAGGAATAAATAATCATAAGACACCGTCATGGAGAGTAGCTGTTTTCTAAGCAGCTGGTCCTTTTTCTCATGCAGTCCTGCCACCATCAATGAAATTTCCTGCCTAAGTAGCACTCTCCCATGCTAGCAGAGCTTGACAGCAATGGGTTTCCTTCAGGTCTCTGCCCTATATACACTGGAAAGCTGTGGGATTTTGGAATAAATTCAGATATAAAAATCAGCCGTTCAGTATTTTGAATTAAAGTAGCTTGTCAGTACTGCTGTGGAATGTTCATACTGTGTTTAAATACACTTTATAAACCATGCTTGCTAATGCTGGTGGCATGGCTGCATGAGCAGAGCTCCTGCCATGGCATTTCAGGTCCATTCCTGGTGCTGCCATCAGTCTTAGCTGAGCTTCTTCATCTGCAAAAGCACAGTAATTATGACTTCTCCCTTACAAAACTCTATTAGATGTGTCTTTGCAAAGCTGCAGGGAGAAGGAGGTATAAGTGAATTCCTGCATCATGTTTGTGGAAGTTTGACCCTGGGCAAAACCAAAACAAAGCAACACTGCGCAGAACTTCCCAGCACCAGCACAGGCCTCACCCCCAAAGCCCCCCAACAAAGGGGAGAAAAATGTCCAAAAAGCCAAGGGGAAGGAGAGAAAACTTAAAAGCTTCAGACCATGAGGGGAACAGATATCTATCTATCTATCTATATATATATATCTATATCTATTTACAGGGGAGGAAAAGGGAACTTAGTACTATATGTGCACAACATGAATACCAGGCAAATACAGGGAAAGAGCGGTAACTCAAATGGTACTATACAGGTACTATATATACACCCAAGGAAGACAGATAAGGCACTGCATTACCCAAATAGTGAAGTGACCAGCCCCGAGCTGCAGTCCTTCCCCCCACCACCTGCCTGACGAGAGACTGACCTGGCCAGAGAAGAGACTGCACTGAAGAGACTGACTGAAGGACGAGGGTCCGAAGACAGTGTGACCCAGAACTTCCTCCCTCACTCTTTTATCCCATGTGATGTGAGATAGTAGGGAATACCTATGATTTGTCAATGTATGTCACCTGACTTGTTTCCCAGGAAGGCCTAAAAAAAACAACAAACCTAGCCAAAGCCTAAAATTTAAAACTACCACAATGTTGTAGCATATTATATTAAGATCTGTCAGGTAAATCAGTATTTTTCAGATTTATAACCTGTGGAAGCTTTGAGGCTAAAATACTTGTTTTCAGTAATCTCACTCAAGAAGCCATGTGGATATATGTTCTCTCTTGAAGTGCTGGGTTTGGAGCTGGACAAAACTTTCTTTATTTAAAAGACAATCTTCCTGTCTCCTGGTTGAGAAAATTACTGTTTACAAATGCTAAATATTTTATTTGTGCTCTTGGGTGCAATTTTACATAGTTTTTTTTTCCTAATTCATGACAGAAAATTGCATGTTCATTTAAAAAATTTAGTTATCTCACTAATTATATTAATCAAATGCTTCAGAGCTACTGTGATATACTCTGATAATGCAATCACTTTTACATGTTGCCTAAATAAAACCAATAGAGCCACAGACTATGAAAAGATAGGGCTGTATAGAAAGAAACTCATGGAATTGTTTAATTTGTCCACATTCCCCAGGGCAAAATCAGCTATACACCTACTTTTCCCAAGAGATGGTTGTCTAACCTATTCTTCCATTGGTGGGATCCTGTGCTTCCATAGGTATGTTCTTAGGCCAAAAACATCTTTGTAAGTTGTAACCTGACAATCCCATCTTGCAATTGTCAGCTAAGGAATTTTTATACTTGTCTTTACATGCAAGTGCAGATGGAATTGCAGATATGAATAGATAGATGGAGGGATAGTGTTGTTAATATAGATATTACATGGATGAAGATAGATAAATAAATATTATATAGAGATAGAGAGATATAAATATTGCAATAGATATACAGGTAAATAAATATAATTTCAAATCCTACCTACTTCTCTCTGCTTGCTACATCATTGTAACATGATTTAAAACTCTCTAGTTGTATGATATTCTATAAGTTTATATTGGACCCCTGCCCTTCTTCAAGGAAATTACTTACTCTCCTGAAAATATTCCCTGCATTTGAAATTGCTGCTTTTGAGAGTGTTGTTCAGTCACACACACACACTGAAGGTCTGATTCAGCTGGCAACATGTGGAATGCTGTAACGCTGATGGAGCAGATCAACCCTTGAATATCGCAAGGCTGCATTTTCACATCTTAATCCCGTCCCCATGGTTTCTTCAACAGCTGGCTTCCCAGTGCAATTTTTGGTTGTTATGACCTCAACTGGCTGGCATTAGGTCTCCTGCCTGACACCATGCTTGCTCTGTGGTGCATATGCAGTTTTCTCCCAGTGCCCTCTCAAAGTGGGACTGGCAGGAACAGCACCTCAGAGAGGTGTTTGAAGAAATGGTGCAACCTAAAAACCCCAAAGCTCTCCTATGATTCCTGGAGTCTGGATCCATGATTTGCCCATTTGCCTGTGCTTCTGACTATTTGTGCAAAAGATTATTTGTGAAATTTTGGGCCCAAGGACAAAGTTGCTTTTCGGGACTGTTTACCCTTGAGCAGCAATTCAAGCCAGCCCACAGCCTGAGATCCTGTAACTTTTCTGACTGAAATGCTATTTAATTATCATTTGTTTGTGAATTCATCCTTTTTTAAAAGCACTTACATGAAATTTGTATTACTGTGACTGTTTGCATTGATATTAATAGCAGTTCTGTCCTGGATGCCTGGTTCTTACTGGAAAGTCCTTACAGGTGTTTGGTGTCTAATTTTTTTCCTTTTCTAATATATACTGAAAGGAAGATTTCTAGACTTTTGGTGACCCAGAAAATTACCTCCCTTCTGATAACTTGTGCTCAGGAGAGAACAACCTCACAACTTTCACTTACTTGGCCAGTTCACACATAGAGGAGCAAATAAATGACCTGTGCTCATGGAACTGTCCTTTAATATTTAATGAAGAATAGTGGGAAATGTCAGCTACATTAGCCTCATCTGTTTCCTGCTTTGCCGACCTGGCTTGCAGTAAACTTTTGTGTGAGTCTTTGCATCTTGTTGCTCACAGGGCAAGAGGAATTTATGAAACTTTTTTTACTTTTTTTAACCACTTGCTTCTTGTGGGTATTTTTTGTGTTGTAAACAAGGGGTGGGGTAA